>VDFB02072274.1:115917358-116094221 GCA_007258455.2 Sequoia sempervirens
TTTCCCTAAAATTTAAGTATTACTGCATTGAAATTTCAATTTTTCACCAAATAGATTTTTTTTTTAGAAAAATAAACCTAGTAGTTTAGAAACTACATTCAATTTTCCACAAATTCTATTCTTACATATTTTTAAAATAATATAGATAACTTATTCAAATTTTTACGTCAAGTTGCCTAACTCTGATTTTTCTGAATTTTCATTGCCACATAAGGGCCTATTTTTTCCATGATGATCTTGCACATACCCTCATATTCTTGGTTTACAATGCATTTACATTCAATTCTTATGCATTTGAATTCCATCCTCATCCCATCCCCTCATCCATCAATAAAATCTCCATCCATAATAAACAAACATCTCAAAAATCAAGCCATCTTATCTCTCCTATCATATCCATCTCATATAAAAAATAAAAAAAAATCATCATCCCAAATCCCATCAAAAATCAAAAATCAAAAATCAAAATCTTGAACTCCTCATACTTGGAATTCAATCAACCAAGCATTGCATTCAAGACATCAGTCATTAATCAAAATCATATCATGATCCTAGTTATCAAACATTAATCATCCATCATATCATTTTCCTATCAATCAATCATCATCATCCTTATCCAAGCCTTTCTTAATTAATTATCCAAGATTAAGAAAATCATCCTTATACAAGCCTTTCTTAAGTGATTATCCAAGCTTAAGTAGGAAAATCATCTTTATCCAAGCCTTGCTTAGGTGATATCCAAGCCTAATGTAATAAAATCATCAATCATTATCATCTTATCTTATTTTTAGAAATGTGTATCTTGGTTGTATGGAATGTTTTGCAGTGATTCTTTTTTTATTTATTTATTTGTTGATATTTGATCTTATTTTTTGACCCATGACTACACCTACTTATGGCCACCTAGATCTATCTGTATCTTGGTGTGTCATAACTGGTGTATAATGCCTGGGCATCATCTTTATCTTATTTATCATGCTTGTCATTGTTTGAGTGTCAATTTTATGCAAAGGTTACTTTTTTACCCTAGTTCCTCATACCTTGGTGCATAATTATCTTTTCTATATCAAATCTTAGGATTGCTCATTACATACTCGCAAAACCTACCAATTGATCATAATCAAATTATACTTCCTTTCCATCCTCTTCCACCAAAATTCTCCTTCCTTTTCATCACTTTTCATCTTCCTTTTCATTTGTTTCTTGATCTTCATCCCCCATCATTCCTTTCATTTCAAGAGCACACTCATGTTCCTCTAACCCGCATGTCCTTTCGAGGGGGCATCCCATCACCTATTCCTAATATTTCCTTTTTCATTATTTCCCATCCTACCATTGAATAAAGCATCAAATCTTTGATTTGTATTCTCTCTCATCCCCAATGTTTTAATTTTCTTTGATACAACGCCACTTTGTGACATCATATCAAAGAGGGAAAAATGTAGACACCAAAAACCTGACCTTACCTAACCATGTCACCTAATTTTAACCTATCATAAGCCTATAATTAAATAATATTTATTGTTTTTTAATTATTCCCATATCTATCCTAATCCTTTAATTAAATTAATATTTATTATTTATTTAATTATTACCCCTTCATCATCATCTCATTAATTAAATAAATATTTTATTTTTTAGTTAATTTTCCTTGATCTTTTATCCTTGTCTATTTAATAATATTGCTTTATCTTGTTCACATAGATCATAATCTAAACTTTTCATCATGTGACAAGTGCCCCCTTCACATGTCTAACTAACTTCTTGTCTAGATTCATTGAACCTAGACACCTCCCCAAAAGTCAAACTAACTTTTCATCTTATCCATTCATCTCATCTAAACCTTTTGATCCTAGCCATCCCCATAAGGATTTTTGTGCTTATCCCAATTCTAAACCTAAATCCTATCCCTCATGTGCCACCTTTCACATGACTACATCTTTGATCCAAACCTAATCCTCCTTCAATCTTAGCCATCCATCAATAATCATTCCAAGCCTTGATTTTTCCTCTTTAATACTATATATCTAAGAGCTTTCATCCTTCATTTCTAGCTTTTAGAATATCTAGAATCTACTATCATACCTACATGATTCTATTTTGATCTATCATTATCAAATCATATCAAGGCTATGTTAGAGCATTAAGCAATCCACATACTATTAGAATCAAAGAGAAAATCAAATCAAATAAGGGTGCACTTCATTCCCACTCATCAAGGAGTGAAGAAAATATTCTAGGTGAAGGTATTGTGTTTTGTATTGCTTCATTTTCCTTTTTTTTACCTTCAATCATTTATATTATCTCGACTAACTATTTATTTATAAAAAATTCAAAAAAAATATGTGTGTCCTTAACTTATATTTAAATATTTAAAAAAAATTGATCATACATAGGTTGGCCAAAATGATTTTTTTTTTTCAAAAAATTATAGTAGTCCATTAAAATTTCAATTTTTTATCAAATAAATTTATTTATTTTTAAAATAAAATAGTATCCTAGAAAGTAGATTCAATTTTATACAAAATATATTCTTACATGGGAAGGTGCACAAAGATGGGGGACCAAAAATTAGCCTCCCCACTTTTTGGCCCCATGAAAGCCATAACGCGATTGTTATATTACACGCACGGGTTATAGTATGTAGTGACCAAGCCTTAGGCTCAATCACTATAAAGTAATAATGTGAGCACATTATAATGTGCTCGTGTTATTGCTTCACCTAGAAATAGTGTGAGTGCATTATAACATGATCACATTATTACTTCACTAAGAAATAATGCAAGTACATTATAATGGGCTCATGTTATTGCTTATTAAAGCAATAAAAAGAAAAAACATCCCTCATTCATTCATTTTTGTCAAATAAGAACTCTGCCCCATAGCCTACAAACCCTTCAAAGTATGCTCACATTCTAGGAACCCCATTTTCTTGTCAAATCTTCACTGATTCTTTGCCAAAAATGTTGCCACAACATCGGGGAGGTCAAAGGAGTAAGTTCTTTCAAATTTTTAGTGTGAATTTTGTATTAAATAGGTAGATTGAATATGTTTTTTGATGAAAATTTATTTCATTTTTAGGAATTGTGAATGCACCCCAAAATATTGAAAATCCTAATTCACCTCATGATGAAATCCCTCTTGAAGAACAACCTCAACAAACACCTCCTAGAATTCCTCATCATGCTCCAAGAACAGAAGAAAATATATTGGGGCAAATTGAAAATAACAAACAATAAATTGAGTTAATTACAAGGTTGAGAGATCCTACAAGAACAAACTCACATAGGGCCACCCTTGCTCAATCATTACAATCCATAATATCTCATGTAGATTCAATTAGCAAGAAAATAAATATCTAGTCTGACAAGAGATAAGAGCTAAAACACTTTTAAGCAGAAAAATTATCATATAAATAATTTAAAGGTGAATAAATTTTGAAATCTGACTTATGTGCACTATTCACAAACCCAAGAATGAATCAACCCTTACACGGTGCATGCAAGTGGTTCCCTATCCATTGGTGAAACCACCAAGGGATAAATAACAATTTTTGGGATAGGTGGTGGATGACTTTTGACCATCCTCCATGCAACAACATTAAGGTGCCACAATATTTTTTGAGGAAACTCTATTGTGAGTTTGTCCTCAATAAAATCCTAAACTATTTTGACATGATGGAGTTCCAGGGTAGGGGTGGGGGCTCTGCACAAGACAGAGTGGGGTTACGTCTTGACCCACAGCAGCTAGTGAGACCACTCACTAGACTAGACTATGATCATGTGACTATCCCTTATGTTGTGAAGTAGAGTGTTGATTTGGATACCTTGTAGTCAATTAGCTCACTCACTTAGAGCCTCATAAAAAATACTAGGCATCTAGCATCTAGGGTGAGGCAGGCGAGTCTTCCAAGTGTCTAGTTCCACCTCATGTTTTTCAGGCTTGTGGGTCATTCTATGTGTATGATCTTGAGGATAGTCAGGATGTATGTACCCAAGCTACATCTATAGTAGATTAGATGGTGATGACAGATGTTCTCCCAAGTAATATATTCAGCTTTGATAGTTAGGTAAATGTCATCAAGTTCATTTAATTTAATTTATTAAATTTCATTTTTGAAATGCAAGATTAACTAAATTATTTTAATTATTACAATGAAATTTCAAGGTCATAGTGTTCACCCTACTTCCACCAACCCTCCACCTCCCTATTACATGATGATGTCTAGTGCAAAGGTATGTAACTAGTAAAGAATTATAAATATTACATGTGAATAGTTGAACAATATATGAAACATATTCTTATATCTCACTTTAGATGTTGAATAGGTTAATGTTGGGCCTTCAATAGCAACACCTAGCAATGGAGGTGGTCATCAAAGTTTTACTCAGGTAATATAGATAATTTTTAATGTTAAAATTAAAAAATGTATTTCATAATTGAAAAATGTTTAATGACTTGAAGTTTCTACATAGTCTTTGTAATTTTAGTTCATTTGATTTCAAGTTGATATCTACTTCATAATCTATGAATTTCATTTGATCATGTTGTTGACCTCTAACAATATAGGCTAGTGATGTTCATTAATTTTCCACCTTCTATAGACCTCTTTATTGGATTAACTCTTGGGACCTCCATCGACCAAACCTAACTGCTCTATGTGATTATGTTATTTCCAACTCTTCATCAACACTCGTAATCAATTGTCTAGGAAAAAAATGAATACCTAGGGCTAATTATGGTATTTACCTTTGTTGAGGTATGTAAGAAACCTAGGTTCCAAGAGGATTGTATCTATATGACTATGGATATTAGAAAATGGAGTCACTACTGGTGTGTTTTTCTTGTCCCTAAATGTTTTGAATTCCCTATATTTTAATCCTAAGTGTTTCTTCCTTGTGTACATTCTTCCTATACTTATTTTCCATTTAAAATCCTCTTTTATAAGTAGATTGAAATTTTTGACATTGGAGGTTAATTATTACTTTTAGAAGTGAAGGAGAGAGAAGAGTGAATAAGAAAAGTGAAATTCAAATTTGGAAATCCTAGAACACATGATCTTGTTTGGAGGATAGAAGCATCATACATTGGCATCGTGGATGGAAGAAAGGATGAGAATGCATGTGAGGATAGTGTGAATGTTTGATATGGGTCATGATGTGTAGTTTTTGGGATGATTTGTATTACAAGGGGAAAAAATAGCTATGTTTCATTCTTACAAATAGTCTAACTATCAAAGTATGTACAAAATGAGAGGGAAATGTGATAATTATGTACTTTTCAATGATATTTTTTTTCACTATAGAATACTTATTAGATACAATGATTAAATTATGCTCAATAAAACAAAAATTATATTTAATTTAAACCTCTTGATAAAGATGATACTAAAGAGTCCTTTCTTGATAATATTTTCCTATCATTGGTCATATATTATTTGGAAATATAAAAAAACGCATAACAAGAAAAATCAATGCACATAATAAAGATATACTAAAAATAAATTTCACACATTTAAAGTTGTTCCACTTTATTCTATTAAATATATTTAGAGATTCATTGATTTTGAGCCATGTGACATTTATGAAACATAGAAGTTGATATTGAATAGAGAGAGAGGTTGAGATGATAATGTTGCATGCAATAATTATGGATTTTTTCATCAATTTAGCTTCCATGAAGGATATAATCCATGATTATAATAAGAGATATAAGGTCCATGAAGGATTAATTTAACTAGAATAGCGTGGTTCTCATGAATAACCATTGTGACTTGGAAAAAATATAGTGCAAGACCTCTATCAACCAAACCTAACTTTCTACTTTCATCTCCTCCCTTTGAATGAATTCTTTTGAGAGGCTATTTGGTCTAAATATCCTAATTTTAAGATTTTATGATTGGTTAAAGAAAAATTAGCTAATAAACATCCTTGGAGGAAGTCATGTCGCCTTTATATATTCAATTCTTGAGGCAATTAGATTTGTATAACTTAGTTCTCTCCTCAATCCATTCTAGCTCTAGGATTAAAATATCAAGTAAGGTGAATAAAGGAAGTAAATGGTATCTTCAACCACTAAATTTTTTCAAAAGTATTATTGATCATTGGTAGAATCTCCACTCCCTAGAACATGAAGGTTAAAGTTATTTCAAGAAACATGCCCTCATAGTTCTAATTGATTCCATTGACACTCATTATTTCATTGACCTTAAATTGGTCATACATACATACATACATACATACATACATGTAAACATACATACATACAAACATTGTATACAAACATACATACAAACACACATACATACAAGCATACATACATACATATTGATATGTTGGAAAAAGGGAAACACCTTTGGAGATTTGCACTCTTTAGTGTTTGGCACCTTTTTCCATTTATCATTAGGAATGTAGATGGGAAAATGGTATGATTGTGGGGGTTTGATGGACTTAGAAAAGGTATGTGATTGGTCCTTATAGCCTGAAAGGTGAGTCAACCAACCATTGACCAAATCTAGGATGAATTTAGGGATGAAATGCAATGATCCAACTAGACTAATAATGTTAATTCAAGTTTTGATGCAAATACATAAAACAAAAAAACTCAAACAAATTCAGGCAACAAAAATGAATAGAGAAGGACATTGTACACCTGTAATATAAATTTGAGCCTATTTTTGGAGGGCTAATTTGTCATAGGGAATAAGTGTCCTTGTAGAGGGATTCCAGATCTATTTTCACAATCCTCTAGTGCTAGATTAGAGCTTTCCATTTCGATCTACAAATTTTGCAGATCATTGTCTTTGATAATTTTGTGAGTTTTTGTGAGTTGTCAAGATGTAGGTTTTTTATTGCAACAATGGATGATTGATCGTCAAGCTTCTTTCAATCCTCTTCAAATGTGAAACTTGTACATTCAAAAAGAGAGGAAGGGTTGTGCCATTTAGGAGCTTGCCTTAGTCAAACCTCATGTTAGTGTTTCCACTTCCACAATGGCAATGACAATGATAGAAAAGATAAATGATAGGAAGGAGTGATGAATCCACAAAGTGTTGCAACTCACCACCCTTCAATGGCTTCCTTGAAGGACTGCAGTCATACACATCTCCTCAAGGCTTTGGATCTTTCTTGCTTGATTTTCTTGAATTGTTGGAGATCTACAAAGGGGTTATCCTTCACAATGATAAACATAAACATATGTGAATAAACTCACATATGATGCTTGGATCTTGAATTGCTGCAATAAATCTCTAAAATGTTTCTTGACTTTCTTGATAATGCTCTTGACAATAATTCTTATTCTTGATGTTCACTTCTTGCTAGATCCTTTCACTTAGTTTTCAAATGATGCAATAACTAGGTATTTAGATGCACAATTATTCTGTTGGAATAATGTGCCTCAATCTCACAAGCTGAAACCTCTAAAAGAGCCAAGTCGGTATGACATCCTTATTGTCTGGCCGACTAGCAGTTGTGCAACCTTGTGGAATGTTCAGGTCACCGAGACCTTGTTGTTGTCTTACTGAATGGAGCTATCGCTCTGACATTTCTTGTCATTGTGATCTCTCTCTGCCCGGTAAGAACTCTCGCCGACTATGGTTCATAGTGGTTGTCGGGGAGACTTGTGGCGACAACAATTATCGGGGAAAGATATGAACATTCGGTATGAAGTTTTACCAACAAGAGATGTCTCGCCAAATGGTTATACACTTGGAGTCATCGGTGTAACATGTGACTTCAATAAGAACTCTTGGTGACGGATGGTATGTCTCGTCGACAATGTTACACTTGGAGTCATCGGAGTAACATGAAGGCCTCGGTAAGAACTCTTGTCGGTAGTTAGTTATCTCGCCAATGGGTATGAACATCGGTGTGACCTCTTGGCGAAAGCGGTAGTCTCACCAACTGTTATGTGCTTCGGTCTAATGTCTCATCGATAGCAATAGTCTTGCCGAATAACACTACATGTGTTGGATATCGGTATGATGTCTTGGCGACAAGGGGAAGTCTGAGCGACTGTTTTTGAACTCAGTGTAACCTCTTGCTAAAGGTGATGACTTTGGGTGATATCGTTGATTGGTCTTTGTGGCATCGGGGAGACACGGCTAGTGTCTCACCGACATGTGAATATTGTTTGAATGCTTTGACCGATTGAAAGACTATCCTATGTAGTGTGACTTCGACCAATCAGGGAGCAGAATGAGAACCGTTGGAAGTTAGACTGTTGTGGCCGTTTCTGTGAGGAAGTTCAACAGACCAGGGACGACATGGATATACTTAGAGATTGATGATGATGTTCAGTTGGACGATCAGTGGGATGAACAATCTGCGAATAGTTGGATGAATAGTTCAAAGTGTGATCAGTGTGAATTCAATTCAGAGAGCATTGTAACTGGAATGTTTCTTGTACAAGGTTGATCAAGGATTATGCTGTTGTAAATTGACATCAGAGAGTGAAGCCTGTACTCTATATGTAATTTCATTACTGTAATACAAAGGGGTTTTTCTTGGTGTGGTGGGTTTTTCTTCCGTAAGGGTTTTCCCACATAAATCTGGTGTTCATCTGTGTATGTTAATTTCTATGTTTCTATTATTTCTTTCAAGTGTATCTTAATTGGACTGTAATTGAAAATTTAAAAGCACCTTTGCATTCTTCCCTGAGGTTTTGACATTAGGAGAGTTGTTTCCGCACCTTAGCTTTCCTTACATATTCAATTTCCCACAAATTAAATCTTGATCACTGACCTTGGACACTTGAATTACAAATAATAAAGTGTCAACACTAACATATTTGAATTTGGAGACAAAAGGATGCCCCAATTCTAAAAATAGGGGCAATTTTTTATGCCACTATAGAAATATGGTGAATTGAATCAAATACATGAACTCGAGTAGCATTGGTAGGAATGAATAAAAATATATATTATTAAAACTCAAATTTATATAAATCATAGATGTTGGATACTTTCCTTTATGTTTTTAATCTTCAAACTATTTCTTCAAATCATCAATAATATATCTATTTATTTCCATTTAACTATAATATTTATAGAATACATTGCTAATATGTGCCAAATATTTGACCTATCCATTCACTTTTTTTGCATAATAATATACCCAAGCCCATATGATTTATCAAATGATTTATGAGAAGCATATGAAGAAATAGTATGTGTATCACTCTCTAAATCATTTGCTTAAAACCAAGATGATTTTGATTCATTAACACCCTTTTTCTTAGGAGGTAGTGGTTGACCATATATGGATGTGTCCATATAGAATGCATATGTGTTACAAGATTTAGGATCAAACTTGTATTCTCTAATACCACAAGGTGTGAAGTCTAATGTACTCCAATCATCACTAAATAAAAAATTATCCTTGTTTGAGGGATTTTGTTATTTGGGGTTTTCTTGTTTCTTTTTCACTTGTGTAGGCACCTATTTTGTTTGTTAACTTTTTGTAATACTATTATGCACATTAACCATATCACAATGACTAAATAGATGAGCACTTATTTTGCCCTAGTATTGCTCCTTTGTTATTTAAAAATAACAATGAGTAGATGGCAAAAATTACATAGTATGAATCCATGGATGACCTAATTAAATATGTTATATTTGAATTTCCTTGATATCAAATTGAATAGTGAATCAATGTTGATTTTTCTAGTTGTAACAATAAAGAAAATAAGGCATAGACTATCTACTAGTATTGTCAAAACCTTTGATAGTTAGATCTTGTTTTCATATTTTCAACATATCCACATGCAACTTTTTGAAGCCTAAGTTGTAGATCCACCAAAATAACACTAAAAGAGTTGCACATAAACCAACAACTATAATGGTTCAAGAGCACATTAACTTCTTGTAATTCTTTAAATGAAAATAGAAAAGGAAACCCTTTGTAAGGTTTTAAACACTACAAGCTTGATACCATGGGGCTCCCAACCATGTTTAACCTAGGTTGTAAGATATTGCTCTAGTAGGGTAACCAACCCTTGACCAACATAGTAGACAATTAAATTATAATTCTCATATCACTAACATCCAAAATCAACAACATTAATAGTTAAACAAATATCTATATTCTAAACATATAACTATCGTGGTCATTACCTCATCATTCTTTTAAAACTCCATTCTCTATATCATTCACAATTATAATTATAAAAAATCGAAAAAAATATATATATTTACAATCCTAATCCACCTTTATATAAAAAAAAGGATTAAAAAAAGTATACATATATATAATCCAACAATTCCCTCAAACAGATAAAAAAAAATGCAAGAAACCCTACAAATCCCTCTAGAGAAAAACAACTTCACAACCAAGTGAGCTATTTCTGAATTAAAACTGTGTCAATTTTTTATATCAACATTTCGGATCATACTCCATGATCCATCATTAAGATGATATGCAAGCAAGAGAGAGAGTGTCAAACCATTGATATAAAAATTGACAAAATTTTAATCCAAAAATAACTCACTTGATATTTATCATGGACTGGAAACTTGATGGTTTTAACTTGAAAACCTTTAAGCCAAACCGTCAAGTTCACGCAGTGCTCACAGATTATAAAGAATGCTTGAGCGGAATTATAGACATCCAACCTACAGATGTAAATGTGCTAAGATTTCGCACAACAGACTAATGTGAAACCGATCTGGGCCGTACCAAAAAGACCAAGACTCAAAGGAAAAGCATCGATATTTCTTCAATCTAATTAATATCACTGTACAGCCTCCCAAAATATCAGAAATGTTATGGCCTGTCTTTCCAATTTCCAGGACTACAAAGAATTTGGTCCACATGAATCTTATCCACATAACTACATAATGCTAGTATGTATTTTGTCTAGCACAGCTTGATGATTATTAACACAAAAGAAGAATTTGCTTTATTAATAGGTAATCACAAAAGAAGATTCTGCTTTATCAATAATCACAAAAGAGGAATTTGCTTTTTACTTAAATGGACTCATAGTTCCAGAAATGGGTAGTCTGTGTAGCCAACCACCGGATCAGGAGTATAGAATGTGCTTCTGTCATAGTCATTGAGAGGCGCATTCAACTCAAATCTCTTTGGAAGGTCTGGATTAGATATATAAAACCTGCCATAAGCTACCAGATCTGCCTTGCCACTTGAAATAGCTTTGTTCCCTTCGTCCCCATCATAACCTCCTGCTACCATGAAAGTATTCTTGAAAGCTTTCTTCATTGGAAAAAGGCTCCTGTCTATTCCAACTCCCTTCTCATGCCTTGCCTCTACAAAGTGGGCATACACAATATTGTACTTATTCAAGGCCTCTGCCATGTAAAGCCCTAGGGCCTCAGGGTTTGAGTCGTAGGCATCTAAATAGTTTGAAAAGGGGGAAAGCCTCAGCCCCACACGTTCTGCTCCAACTTCGTCCACCACTGCTTCCACGACTTCAAGAGCAAATCTGCAGCGATTCTCAAAATTTCCGCCATAGCGATCTGTCCTGTCGTTTACAGTGTCTTTCATGAACTGGTCGATAAGGTATCCATGAGCTCCATGGATTTCAATGCCGTCAAAGCCTGTTACAGGAGAAACCCCCAGCATTTCATGTTGCACAGAAAAAAAAGATTATTAATTGGATATTTACCTTTAAACCGTTCGAAATTTAAGAATAAATCAATCCCACAAGTAAAACTTACCTGCATCTATGGCATTTCTTGCAGCATTGCGAAAATCTGCAATAATATGCGGAATTTCCTCTGTTTTTAAGGCGCGAGGAACCGATACCTTTGCCACATCTATACCATTTGGTAAAACAATTTCGCCAGGCATTGCTTTGCTTGAGGATGAAACTGGGGGCTGTCCATTAGGCTGATAATCTGGATCCCCAATATAGTTATAACTAAAGCTTACCCCTCTTGTATGAGATTAAAATTACAAGTAGAAATTATAAACCAGTATATAAATAAACACAGACCTATATGGGAAAATCTTCCGGTATGCCATATTTGACAGAAGAAAATGCCTCCTTTATCATGGACGTCACTGACGATGGGCTTCCACGCTTCAACGTGCTCCTTCGTCCATATTCCAGGCGTCCGTGGATACCTCGTATAAAACAGAGAATTTCAATTCCCATTAAGTCCTGATTCCTGAACCCTGACATACCGGGCGCTTATTTCTCCAGAAAAAAAAATAGAGAAATTTCTTACCTACCCTTTGCCAGTTTCAGAAATAACAGTTGCTTCTGAGATCAAGAGGCCTCCTGGAGTTGTTCTCTGAGTGTAATAAGGGATGGCATGTAGTTGAGGCATGTAATCGTATGATCTTTGCCTGGTTAAGGGGGCTAAAACCACTCTGCAACGCAAATCAAATTGCTACGAAAAACATCATTTAAAACATAGAGAAACAAAAAAGAAAGAGACAAAACAGAGAGGAAGAAGAGACCTGTGAGATAAGTTAAATGGACCCATTTGGTAGGGCGTCATCAGGGGAACGAGCTGTTGAGCCATAGTGTGCCTGTGTCCCCTAATAGCGTGGGGAAATGCAAAGGCTTTCTCCAATGGAAAATTTATAGAATAGCAGAACCATGGACTTCCTAACGATTCCCAACCACCCATTAAAAGAGCAAATTAAATAAAGCTAACCCAATATCGGGCAGTGGACCTCATCATTGACCTTTCCGTCAGCATCACTACCTATTACTGACAAAAAAGCGAAAACATCCATTATGTTCATTTATTCTCAAGGCAAAGACTACTACAATTAAAAACTATATAACTAGCACTTGCACCAATGAGGTGCAATGCTTACGCCGATAGGCTCATTGTAAGATCTATAAATACTCTTGTCAGTTTCTAAATCTGAAGATCGTATACTTGCTCAGGAAATTTCTATATCATCTCTTTCGTTGAACACTACGGCCAAGCTTTGCAATACCGGGAGGAGGTAGCAGCCTTGTTGATTCCAAGTTCAGGCCAGTTGCTATTTGCAATGCATTCTCACAAACAAAGTTACGAATTTTATTCATTTCTTTATTTATTTGTATCTCTATCTATCTCCCTTATCTCTATCTATCCCTCCATCTTCCCCTCTATTTATCTCTATCTTCTTATCTCTCCATCTCTCTCTACCCCTATATCCCTCCCACTTCTACCTCTATATATAACTTTTTTATCTCTATATTTATATTTATATCACTCTAACTCTCCCTCTCTCTTTGTCTCTCCCTCTTTCTATCTCTATTTATCCCTCTCCCTCTTTCCTATCTCTCCCTCTCTCTCCATATATTTATCTTTCCATTTCTTTCCCTCTCCCTCTCCCTCTCCTTCTCCCTCTTTCCTATATCTACCTCTCCCTCCATATATTTATCTTTCATCTCTCTCTATCTAGGTCTCTTTCCCTCTCCATCTTTATCTCTATCTCTATCTCTATCTCCATCTCTCTCTCTCTTTCCATCCCTCTCTCTCCCTCTCCCTCTTCCTAGACCTCTATATCTATATCTCCATTTTCCTCTCTATCTCTCTCCTCCTATATCTATTCATGTTTCTCCTTCTATCTCTCCCTCCCTTTATCTATATCTCCTTACCTCTCCATCTCTTCCCCCCTCTCTCTCTCTCCCCCTCTCCCCCCTCTCTCACTCCATTTTCATCTCCATATCCATCTCTATCTTCCTCTCTCCCTCCCTATCTCGATCCATCCCCCCTCTCTCTCCCTCTCTCTCCATATTCATCTTCATATATCTATTTCTATCTCTCTCTCTCCCTCTCTATCTCTACATACCCCTCCCTATCTCTACCCATCTCTCTCTCTCTCTCTCTCTTCTCTATATATATATATATATATATATATATATATATATATATATATATATATATATATATATATATCTCCATCTCTCTCCCTATCTTTATCTCTCCATATTTCTCCCATCTCTCACTCTCTTTACCTCTATCTCCTTATCTCTCCATATCTCCTTACCCTATACCTCTCCCTCTATATATGACTTCTGATCTCTATCTTTATCTTTTTATCTTTCCATCTCTCTCTCCCTCTCTCCATCTTCATCTCCATCTCCCTCTCTATTTCTCCATCTCTCTCTATTATTTGTCTCTATCACCTCCTTTCTCTCTCACTCTTGCCCCCTTTATTTGTATCTCCCTATCTCCCCCTCTCCCTCTCTATCTATATCTCATTATCTCTACCTCTCTCTTATTCACTACATCTATCCCTCCATCTCTCCTCTATATCTCTATCTCCCTTTTCCTCCTCTCTTTATCTCTTTGTATCCATATATTTCTATATCTCTATCTCCATGTCTCTCTCTCTCTCTCTCTCTCTCTCTCTCTCTCTCTCTCTCTCCCTCGATCTATATCTCCCTCCTCTCCCTCTCCTCTCTATGGATTGGTCTATCTCTCCCTATATCCCCATCTCCTCTCTCCTTATACTTATCTCTCTCCCTTTCTCTACCTCTATATCTCTATCTCCCCCTCCCCTCTCTCCTTATATCTGCTCTCTATTAATCCACCTCTCTCTATCTCTATCTCTCCCTCTCCCTTTCTAGATACCTCTCTCCCCCTCTCTCTACCTCTTTCCCTCTCCCCCTCTCTCCCTCTACCTCTCTCCATACATCACTTCCTATCTCTATGTTTATCTTTCTATCTCTCACCCTTTCTCTTACCCTCGAGGTTTCTTAAATCTCCATCTCTCTATTAATCCACCTCTCTCTATCTCTCCCTCTCCCTTTGTCTACCTCTCTCCCCCTTTGTCTACCTATTTCCCTCTCTCCCTCTACCTCTCTCTATACATCACTTCCTGTCTCTATGTCTATCTTTCATCTCTCCATCTCTCCCTTTCTCTTACCCTCTAGGTTTTCAATTCATAGTACAATTTTGTCACATCTTCTCTCAAACCTTTTTCTCTATTATTCTCTTTTCTAATTCTTTTCTTTGTCTTCTTATTATCATCATCTAGAGGTGAATTGTTTTTAAATCAATATATTTAGGTTTTTCGTGGAGTTCCCGCCAGCGCTAGAGTAATTGACTTACCTCTAAGAGAGTGGAGAATCTTGTAGTTGTACATAGTTCTTTATGTCTCATTGACCGCAACATGCTTATGTACAAGAAGAGTCCAACAACCTGAGGGGATGTAGAGCTAGGGAAACCAACACAAGTTAATGAAGATGTAGCATAGGCAAGGCTGGTTGGTATTGCTTTGGAAGATCATGGGCTGACTTACCTCGAAGAGAGTGGAGAAGCTTGTAGTTGTACATAATTCTTTATGTCTCATTCACCGCAACATGCTTATGTACAAGAAGAGTCCAACAACCTGATGGGATGTAGAGTTAGGGGAGCCAACACAAGTTAATGAAGATGTAGCATAGGCAAGGTTGGTTGGTATTGCTTTGGAGGACCTTGGGCTTGAGGAGTCTAGCAATTTGAGTGATGAGTTCTTCAGTGAAAACATTGAGAATGAGAGATGATTTGAGGCATTGGACCATTAAGCATTTATATTTTTGAATGTGATCATCATTTTGAATAAAATATAAATATACGACTATTCGACATTTTCATTATTCATTCAATGCAATATTAAATACCTTTGACTATTTCAAATTTTCATATGTTATTCTTTGTATATTTTTTTATAACCATTGTTTTAAATATTATATATTATTATATATTTGTCGTGTCGTCCCCTGCCATCCATAAATCTACACTCATAGTCCCTAAAACCCAACCCCACCATACCATGTCCTAACATCCCGAGACTCCGTGGAATTATGATTAAAAGTGATCTAATGATCAAAGATTTCAAATTTTTAGTCAGACATACTAGGTATCATATATCAGCATATAATTATTTAATATTTTAATTTCCAACATCTCTAGTCTCCTTGCCTAGAGATAGCATTGGAATAAATGAAATTAAAAGCATCTGGTGATGGAAAATTATTCATTTATTAGTGATTTCAGATTTTCTCCTATTCTCTCAATTTCTATATATAAATTATTGAGTACCCCAACCTCAATAATCTCCAGGAAACCATTGCTTTGTGAATAAAAAACTGCTTACCTCAAACGGTGCGAGAGAACCCTAGCCGTCCAAATTAACCACAGATATTCCCATAACAGCCCTATACAGTGGCTCTGTCGTGTTATAGGTCGCAAGAGCCCCCAATCCATAGTTATATAAGCATGATTGCAGGCAAAATCTCTTGACAGAAAAATCCTTCCTTATCAGCCAAATTCTGTAACAAATCAAGCACCACATAACCAAATGTGACAAAGCAACCACCCGAGTTTCAGTTGCCTAGGTCGTATAAGCCCCCAAAGCATTTGGGACCAACGTCACCCACTTGTCGTTCTCCATGGGCTTACAATACCAGTCCAGAAGTCTGTATAGTGCTCTTGGCGGGTAAACTTGATTTTTCATTGCTCGTTGACCATTAGGAATTGTGTTACATCGTCACCCCTTACCTCACTAAAAGTGACAACGATTCTTTAAATAATTAAAACGAATATGGCATTCTTGGAATAGTTCATGGGGTTCCCGTCGACATCTGACTGGAGGAGATGTCGGTAGGGTTCCCCCACATAGAATGGCCTATCAGCTAATTAATGTTCAGAAGTATTCCACTGCCATAATAAGGGATGGAGTATAATTGTTTGAGTATGTTTCAGTACATGTCAAAATACTAATTTTTAATAATAAATAATAATATTTTTAAAATAAATAGCACATAAAATTTAATGTTTGGTTGTAGTAAATAAAATAGTTCCAAAATAAAATATAATAAGATTTAAGTAAATAAAATAGTTTCAAATTGATCTTTCCATTTTTTAGATATTTATATTACTTATAATTATAATGAGCATAAAAGATGAATTGTAATAATTTGAGTGTATTAGAAAAAACTCATTATCTTAAATTTGACACTCATTTACTTGTCAATGTAGATTAATTCATAATAGTTTCAAATGATGAAATAATATATAAGTAGCAATCGTACCTTAGTGTGCAATGGGTACGTCAAAGTGTTATGGACGGTAAAGGAGGGATATTTGTGGTATTTTAGTTGCATAAATAATGTAGAAGTGCAATACGATGAATTGGAAAGCTAGCAATTAGAAGAAAGTATCAATGTTGTGAACAACATTTATAAATATTGTATACAAGATTTTGTTAATATTTTTTTTAAATTGTTTTTGTTAATTTTGAAGATGAAAAATTGTTGTACAATTGTATTATTGCTTTGGAACCATGAAAAGATGAATGCATTTTATCACATTGTTGTCATTGGTACATCAACAAAATTTCTAGATTTATTTGTGTAGTAGGCATGGTTGACCTATAAAGCAAACAAAAGAAGAAATTTAAGAATGAATAAAAAAAACAATATGTAAAATGTTTAATAGAAAGAGTGTACATAGAGTGGATGGGAAAAGTAGAGAGATAAATCACAAAATACATAACTATAAATAGAAATTTTGAAATAATTAAATTTAAATAAACGTATAAATACATTCAATTCCAAAGTGGAATGCAGACCATATTTTTCAAGTTTGGGTGAAATCCCTTGGTTCAATATTTAATACCTATACAATATAAAGCAGTTAAAAGATTCATTATTTTTATTTTGTGCTCTCCCTTCTTACCTTTCACTCTCAAAACAATTCACAAACACTTAGAAACCCATTTGGTGAATTTCCATTTAACTACAAAGTAGTTGAATATGTGTACCTTGTATATTGGTGAGTGGGTCAAATACCACATAATCCAAAAGGAGAATATTACAACCTGGCGAACACTTAGAAACCCATTTGGTGAATTTTCATTTAACTACAAAGTAGTTGAATATTTGTACCTTGCATATTGGTGAGTGGGTCAAATACCACATAATCCAAAAGGAGAATATTACAACCTGGCAAACACTTAGAAACCCATTTGGTGAATTTCCATTTAACTACAAAGTAGTTGAATATTTGTACCTTGTATATTGGTGAGTGGGTCAAATACCACATAATCCAAAAGGAGAATGTTACAATCTGGGTAACATGCACAACTAGCAATTCATTCCATGGTAATTGCTGGACATAAACTATCTCACGCTAAATTTACTTTCATTTAACGCTTACATAGACAACACAATAATTTATTAGCGAAAATTTAAATGAAGAATAATCCAGTAAAAAGGTAGGTGAGCCATCAAAACCATAGAATTACAAGTGCCACAAACTAAAATTTGAGGCTACATGCCTGCCACATCTAACATTGGGTAAAACAAATTTTGGTGTTGTCACCTACACATTAAAACAAATAACAAATGTAAACTTCCAGCCAATATTTTTGTTTAGAAGGATTAAAAATCTTGTGTTGAGTTGAAGGATGCAAATATTTTTCATTTTATGCGAATAGATTGAAGCAGCAGCTCGAGGCAGATTTGGTTTCTGCTTCTATATAAAGTGAAATTGCTACTGAAGCTTTTTTGTATTTCATTTTTTAAATTGTTAAATTTACTGGTAACTTTAAGTATTTGAGTTGGGGGTGTTGGCAGAAATTGAACCAGAACTGATTGTCAATAAGTGATGAAACCCGAGCTGCTACAGAAGTATTAGAAATCCATCCAATGCATTTCTGAATTGTAGGCTCACTCTAAGCGATGATCTATGAAATTGTAAAATAAAAATAACACCAAGCAGGCTATGTTGGAAAGCTAGGCAATAGAGAAGGGAGGACTGTGATTTCTCTGGCATCACCATTGATAGCACACTCGAAGGGTGCCTCCCTATTTATGTGTTAGAAGCAGACGAGGCCGAATGCTCTTCTTCATTTCATTTTAGCATGTATTTGACATTTTATAGCTGGAAGATTTCATTTTGTAAGATTTGATATTTATGGTTGAAAGATTTTATATAGCTGGAAGATTTGATTTATATTGCTGAAAGATGACTATATTTCTATGGATTGAATTTGTTTTAGCAGTTTTGTTCGGTTTACAGTGTTTTACTTGCCATTTTATGTTGAAGCTATAAAGATCGAACTAAGTTTTTGTTGGGTATGTGCAGGATCATGATGGGCCAAAAAGTGGCAATATGATGGGTATTTGTAGGGTATGTGGCTGACAACTTTCTTTTTACCCAAAATTGATGAAATGAAAAGGGTTTTTAAAGGAGATTCTCAGCTTTCCACCAATATAAATTATGCTTTACTTTGAATTTAATAAACAATTATTATTCATTTTCTATTTGAATTACGACTAAAGTGTTTATTGATAGGCTGATTGAAAAACATCTATAACTTTCAAACGGTATCACATTTTTTGAATCCAAAACATGCATCACATTCTATGCTTAACATACTATAGGATTAAAAAAAGAAAAATTGAATTTCATGAAGTTTTGACCAAGTTAAGGTGGTCAGACATACGAGTTTTTATATTTTTAAAAGTTGTAATAAAAAATTCATAATTAATTATTTACTTGGAAAAAATTATAAAAAATATGCATCACATCTAGACATGAGTCCTCTACTATTTCTAAAATATTATGAAAAAATATTATCATTTTATTGTGGTTAAGGTGGGTATTGACACCTTTATATTTTCCCAAATTTAAGTACTACTACATTGAAATTTCAAATTTTCACCAAATAGATTTTAAAAAAAACTGGTAGTTTAGAAACTACATTCAATTTGCTGCAGATTCTATTCTTACATATTTTTGAAATAATAAAGATAACTTATTCAAATTTTTACGTCAAGTTGCCTAACTCTGATTTTTCTAATTTTTTTGCCACTTAAGGGCCTCTTTTTTCCATAATGATCCTGCACATACCTTGTTGTTAGGCTTTAAATGCAGTGGAGTTCTTCAAGTCTAATGATTAATGTCAATTTCTATGTACATTTATTTCTGCAGATAGTGTGGTGAAGGGTTTGCAATGATAATGTTTTGTTCACAAGTAGCTTTAAGTATGTAAATATTTGTTAATCTTTTGGTCTATTTATTTTATTTAGTTCTATTGGTATCTAAATTTCAAATTAAGTTTTGTATCTTTAATAGGAATGAAATTTCAGTTGCACGTGTGTTCAAACAATCGTGGATTCCAGTAACTGACTGACATAAAAGATTATAAAGAGCAAAAAAAATAAAGTGGTGGAGATAGTAACATACCTAGTTGAAAAGTCTTCATTGTTTCATAATAGATTTCAACAACTAAAATATCCAGGAAAACCTTCTACAAGTGTTCCGAAAAGCAATGCAAAATTATAAAGAAGGAACACAAAATATTGATAGAACTGTGCATAAAAATATATATACATTCATTAGGCATGGCATAGGGAGATGGGTAGGAGTTTATTACCTTTCAATTGTCATAATAAATGCATGTTAAGCCTGTGATTTATTGACAGTGGGCTGACACACTAAATCTTTTGAAAGAGAAAAACCACAGTAAGTAAAACTAACAAAACACAGAGTAAAAATAATAGTTGGATGATTTGATGTTAACGACCCACATTAAATTAGTGGTCTACCATACCTGTTGTGTGAAACTGGGGCATTGATTTTTGGCAAAGATTTCATTGGGAGACTCCATAAAGGGAACACCTTCAATGTAATAATGTGTATATTTTAAACTAACATAGATATCTTTAATACATCTAACTTAAAAATGCTAAAATATATAATATAGACTAATTACATTTAAAATACCTATACTAGTTATCTAATATTCTTATTGACTAAAAAAAAACCTTTTATTACAATTTAAGTACATATTTATTGTTTACTTTATCAAAAGAAAATATCATTCAAATCATAAAACAAAATAATATAGAGCATAATAGGTTCCCACCCATTTTTGTTTTATCAAGTGTAATCCAAGTTTTGATATGTTATTAAATGAAAAAATAAATTCATGGTCATTGCACCCACCTATCATATCTACCATGCAATACACATGTTGAAAGAGTAGATAATTTAAGGTACCTTGAATGTAGTCTATGATCAAAATATATGAAATGAATTCACTAGTGTGGAAATCAAAGTCAAATTGACTTCTAAGTAGTACGTGCTTTCTACCTTCAACTACTTAGACCAAATATTTACCAATTATAGGGGCCTTTTGTCATACTACCTATCTTGACACCATAATACTCTTTTGATTGTATTTACTAACTAGCACTTGGACCAATGAGGTGCAATGCTTACAACGATAGGTTGATTAGCAGATTTAATGGGAGTCAAAAGGGTTGGGCGCATTCAAAATGGTGTGTACGTAATTTCGTAACAACCACAATTTCATGGGATTCCTGTTGGCGTCAGACTGGAGGAGATCCCAGTGGGGTTCCCCCACGTAATAGCCTATCAACTAATTAGTTAAAAAGTAGAATACAACATGTTTTTTAATTTTTAATTATTAATAAATATAATCAATATGCATATCATTGTCTTTTGAACAAATAAATTTCAAAAATGACTCAAAATAACTCTTGATCAATTTAGTCAAGAGGCTAATCTTAAAGGGGAGGATATTAGAGCTACACAAATTTGTATGTTAGAACTATTTTGATGGATGGTGTACATGCACCTCAACTTTATGAAATGTACATAAAGATTTTGCATTGAATATGTTTTCTTTTTGGAAATTTGTGTAATATCTTAAATTTTTTTCTCAAATAATGTGGAGTTCAATAGTTAAAGATAAAGTTTAATTAAAAAAAGAAAGATAATTATTACTCTTTAGCTTAAATGAGTTGTGAAACTTCTAATAGTTATTTAATTTTTAAATTAAATTATGTTTCAATAGATTAAATTTATAATGGTTCATTACAAGGACTATACAGTAGAAAAAAATTATCAAATGCTAAGGCAATTTGTCATGACCTTTTAGTGATAATGGGTATATACAAAAAGATGTGACACAAAAAAGATGCCAAATTTTTTTTCATGCCTGAAATGAGCATTTAGCATCCACCAAATGGTTTATATGACCTTAGGACAAATGGTTTATGACCAAGCCTAAGGAAAATGTGAATAATGTTATAAAAATAAAAATACCAAATTTTCTTGTCATTTTTCTACTCTTTAACCCGCGACCTATGTATTTTATTCTCATCAACCCACACTCGCAAAAATACATTTCCTTTTTTCACCTCGAGATTTTGAAATCAATATGTTGTCAAGACATTAAGGAGGTCAAAGAGGTAGGAAATCTTCTTTTTTAGTTTCATATGTTGTCAAGACATCCCCTAGGAACACAAGAAAACATACTAGGGCAAATAGAAGACAATAAAAAATAGCTTGAGAAATTGATTACAAGACTAAAAGATCCTGCTACAACAAACCCTCATGGGACAAGCCTTCTTGAATCTCTACAATCTATCATGTCTCATGTAGGATTAGTGAGTACTCAAATTAATTTTTGGTCTAATAAGAGGGAAGAGCAAAACTATCTTATGAGATAGTAAAAAAATGAAAATTAATAAATTTGACTTGTATGCCCTCTTCACCAAACCACAAACCAATCAACCCTTAACAACTGGAAGCATGAGGTTCCCTATCCATTGGTACCACCACAAAGGGATAAAGAATAATATTTGGGCTAGGTGGTGGATGGTTTTTGACTAGCCTCTATGTAATAATTACGAAGTGCCACAATACTTTTTGAGGAAACTCTACTGTGAGTTTGTCCTGAATGTGATTCCAAACTATTTTGAATTTCTATATTTTTAGGGTAGAGATAGGGATCCTCACATGATAGAGTGGGGGTGCAACGCAACCCAAACTTGGCATCAAGACCCTTGGGTAAAATTGTGGTGGAGTATGTGACTATTCCTTCCATTGTGAAGGATAGTGTTGAGGTGGACACCTTAGAATCCATTAACTCACTCACTTAGAGCCTTATATAGTATGTGAGGCCTCTAATATAGGGTGATGTGGGCGAGTTTTCTAGGCCTCGAGTTCTAGTCCATTTTTTTCAATCCTACAATGTTGTTTGCACTTATGATCCTTTAAGTAAATATTATCATTTTCCCTATCTAGTCTCATTCTTGTATTTTCAATATATAGTATTATGCACTTTGGCATCTCTCATGTATGTAGTTTATCATCAAAGCTTTAAATATAAATGTTAGAAAATATATTATTAAGAGGACATATTTGATGTTTTGAGGTTCCTATAAATGATATTTATTAAAGAAATAAAAAAATATTTAGTGGTTGATCCCTATTCTTATAATGAAGTCACAAGGTTAGAAACTAATCTATGTCTGTGCAAGGAGATGTACTTCAAAATGGGAATGAAATTGCAATAAAATTGAACAACAACAAAAAAATATAAACAACAATCAGATTAGGCTAAAAGAGGTTAGACCAACATGAAATTTGATGAAACTGAATAATGTCACACCCCTTGTGTATATTTTCCTAGGATTGTCAAATTCAATGTGTGCTCAAAAACTTTTGGTAGCATAATGACACTCAATTGCTCAAGCTTGCATGATTGTGGAAAAACGGCTAAGCTTTAAGTGATATAGGAATGAGGGGAGAGTGGATGAAGGGATAAGATGGAAGGAGAGAGATTCATGGCTAGTATTGCATGTGATCTCTCAACCATGATATTGTGCCAAGTAGCACAATATGATGGCTTGAGAGGGAGATTGGTATTTGGGAAGCACCTTGGGGGATGGGATACTTACATAAAGGCATTCCTTTTCCTCACATTCCCAAGGCATGGGATGAAAGGGAATAAAGTAATTTTAAATGTCTTTAAGGTACTTTTGGAAGAGGAGACCCATGTGGGGTCTTCCCTGTTATCACAGAATCTAGCAGCGCTCGTTCCACGGATAACCCCCCTACGAAACTTGTCTGTTTCCTAGGATTCGTGAATTTCAAGTACGCATAACGAAGTGATTTTCAAGCCACCTTGAAATGCGTTACAAAGTCTTGAATAGTCAATTTGAGCATTCCCCCATGTTTACCTCGTGAAGACCTTCGAAACGAGCTCCTTCGTGAAGTCTCACTGTTCGTACTTAGCAAGTTGCGAAAAATGTAGTGGCACTGAAAAAGTGCGCTCCTGCCCTGAAGCCAAAATTTGGCTAAGTACAAAAAGTGCAAGGGCGCTAAAATTTAGCGCCCCTGCATGAAGTGAATTTTCTAAAAAATTTAATAGCGCTAAATTTTAGCGCCATTACACTTTTTCTCGCCACTTAAACTTTTTATGGCCCTGGCACGTTTCTTCATGATTTTCGCGTTTTTCGTCAATCGTGCCACTTTTCGTGCCTAAATTTATTGCTCGACTTGAGTTAGGTTTTTTATTTTCTCTTTCACTTAAAAGTGTTAATTCACCATTTTCATTGTTTATGTTTTATGTTCTTTCCTCTCTTCATGCTGGGCGAGTTTTCTTTAAACTGCAAAAACGTGTTTTTGGATTTCGCATTCTTCTCTAGCAATCTTCACATTTTGTCTTGGTAAGTCTATTATCCTTGCTTTCTCTTCTTTTTCATTCATTTCTGTATATGTTCTAGGATTAACATATTTGTTTGTTTTTGTTTTCTTTCCATGCGTTGTTTCTCTCTTTCTCTCTTCAACGTCTTTCATCTTCCCACGCATTTCCTTCCTCTCCATTCGCGTTTTTCTTCATTTGTGTTTTTCTCTACATGTGTTTTTCTCTATTCGTGTGTTTTCATCTTACCCTCACACAATGTAACTCTTGCATTTCATTTTCAATACTTTCTCCTTGCTTTTTATTCCAACGCTTTCATGCTAACACCATGTTATCCTTGTCGCCCTCTTCATACGCTTTGGTGCGAATATTGTGAAATCTCTTAGAGATTTTCTTTAGCCCTTGAATGCATATACAATGGTATTGAAACAAGTCCCAAATCGCATTTCCATGTTACAAGAAAATTTTCCAAGCATGAGCGTCGTTTCCTTACATCTCTACATTTATTTTACCAAAAATGTGCTTTAGATGCTGAAGCTCTAAAATTTAGCGCCATGACATGATAAATATGTCAGAATATTTTCTAACTCTGAGAAATGTAAGGGTGCTAAAATTTAGTGCCCTTGCATCAAAAGTGACTTTTCCAAAATGTAAGGGCACTGAATTTTGGCGCCCTTACACTTTTTCCAATTTTCTACAATCTTTTCCAGATGAGCTTCATTTTTTACCAGTGCACTCCTGAACCTTGTTCCTTCTATTTTTGTGCATCATTTTGCGTGCCTTATCATCTGCTCCACGCTTTCCCATCCTCATTGCTTGTTTCATGCATTCCCATGTTTCCTAACGATTAACGTTTGTTCTGGCTCAACGAATTGCAGTCTCTTTTCAAAGATCTTGAAGTAAGAGTGATCAAAGTTCCAGTTGTTTTTGATGACTGCCAGCAACCCTCCTTCTTCTTCAAAAGAAAAAGGCAAAATGAACTATAAATATCAAGGTGTCTATCCGCCGACTGTAGTGCTCTCCAAGGTGGAAGAGATAAAAGACACAGAGGTTGGTCATCAGGACTTGGTTGATTTCGCAAAGCAAACAGAGATGAAGCCTCTTCTTGATCTGATGAGAGCAATCATACACAACAACCTTCATTTGGTGGAAATGTTTCCTACAACTGCACATAATACAGAGTTTGTTCTTCAGGTTGCGTCTCACTACATCAGAGAAAGTAGAAGTGTGATCGATTCTTCCGGGCATGAGATTATGAGACTCAACCCTGATTTCTTTGACATTGTTTTCAAGGTTCCTCATATGGAGAAATACATTGATATTTCTATATCAAAAGCACAAGAGATCTTTGACGCTGATCCTAATAAATCTAAACACTTAATAAAAACTCAATGGTTAAAGAAGCCTAGATCATCTATTTCCAAATGGCCGAAAGGACTCCTGAGAAGTGATTTCAAAGATGACATCAAAGATATGATCACATTTCTAAGCAGAGTGAAGGGCTTGCTGGAATCATCCACTTTTCACGATTGGATGTATGAATACATCAGGATCATAAGAAGATAGAAGGTGCATATTGACTAGGGCAAATAGATCTGTGATGAAATACACGAGTAGTTAATCAATGCTCCTTCTACATTGAAGTTCTATATGACTTCTTACCTAGTGTACGCAACGGCTGTAATGAGACAATTCCCAGGTCTATCTACAAAAGGGAATCGGATGATGGTACCTGTGTATAGATATTTCTTTCAATTGGAGCTGAAGGAAAGCTTTCATCACTTCAAGCGGGTCACAGATGCTTTCTTTGCGCCTTTACTTTTCAATTTTGATCCAGCTCTCGAAAGAAGGAGAGTATCCGATGAGGCGTATAAGGTGGTAAGTAAAGTTGGATGCCTATTTCTTCAATTCCCAACGTTTACTTACTTGAGAGTAGGATGCTACACTGGTTGTCCCTACATGCTACCACGTTATCCTTCGGATAAGTTGGTTCTCATGGAAACATGCAGACAGTTGATGTCAGTGCAAAAAGAACGAAGAAGCAACCACAAGCGTGGATTCAAGTTCCCATTGACCATTGGCCGATATACTATCCAAACTGCACAAAAGGCTAAGTCTGTTTATGCTGAAATGCAGATCATGACAATCAAGACCTACAGGTATAGGTTTGATTTTGATTACTAAGATGTCAGAAAAAGGTTGCAAAAGGGTCATCATCACAGGTACCGTTTTGAGGACATCTAGGCTGATTGCAGAGATGAAGAAGCCATTCACAAAATGGACTATTGCAGGTTGACTATTCAACAGATCAAAGATCTTGATATTGTTGACCTACCAGAGGATTTTGCAGATCTAGGTGATATCATGAATGTTGTCTAGATGATGAGCAAGAAATTGCTAAAAGGTCGTTTCCTGCAATACAATGGTCTAGGAAAGAAGTTACCAGCATAAGAGAGAGGTTGAGGCCAATCCTAGCCAACACTGCAAAATGGTTACATAAACATGGTTATGAAATGAAAAGTTTCAGAACATACTCAAAAGGAGAGGAATCTGAAGCAGAAGCTCACCAACAACAAGAACTCAACAACAAAAATAAATCAGTGGCCATTCCCACTTCTTCACGAAGAGGTCCTAGGATCAATTTCACTGTTGGCAAGAAAGATACCCAGTCCATCCCAGAGATGGAAGTCACGGAATCTAATCCATCTCGCTCTAAGGGTAAAAGGTCTATTCTAGAGGAGGTAGATTCCGATGAAGAAGAAACTTCAAGTGATCAATCCGCTGAAGATGAAGATTCAACAGAAGCAAACTCTAATGCAGAAGAGGTTTCTGAAAGCGGGCAAGAGTCTGAAGAAGATTCTGAAGAAGGATCTGAAAGTGATTTTGAAGGTGAACCAGAATCGGAGAGATAAGAGGGTGATCAACAGGTACCGGGGCATGATCAAGAAAGAACTACTTCTCCTCCTGAGAATGTAGTTGAGGAAATTCCTAGAACATCATCACCTGTGACTTCCAATGTTCCTCATACCCCTCCAAATTCACGAACTCCTCCACCTCCTGTTCCCCCGTCACCTATTCCTACCACATGCATTCCTACAGCCAAGATATCCACTATCCCTGCAACATCAACCTCGCTTGATACTCCCTCAGTGACAAGCATCCATACGGTTGATATACTGTCGAGCCCTCCATCGTCCATTCCTAGCCTGTCTTCGCCAATGTATGATATCACTTCTGAAAATGAATTCAATCGTTTCATGAATGAGTCAATGCGTGATCAACTCAATGTGCCAACTACAGGAGCGATGATGAAAGAAACTTCTCCTATTGTCACAATACCTATGGTAACTTCAGACATGACAATAACTTCAGAAGTAGCAATGGCAACTGAATTGACAGTGAATCCAGAAGCTCACATTTCCTTCCTTCCCCCTTGGCTAATATCTCAAGTGTCAAAGCGTAAAAAGCAAATGATTTCTCCGGAGGAGCTCGACCTCGAAGAGATAGTCCTTCCAAAAGCTAAAGGGAAGAAAAAGGCAAAGGTATACTCAAGGCTGAACATTGATAAGTCTGGCCACAAGTATGCGGAAATTGGCATACCACCACATGAAGAAGGTGATGTCAATATGGAAGACTACACGGTGACAAAAGTTCAGCTTGGCAAGGTTACCAATGAAAGTGCAAAAGCCGATGCGCAAGTCACTTTGGATATCTTGGCTGGAAGGCTGGATAAAGTAGAGCAAGCTCGCAATATGTACAAACAGAGGGCAGAGCATTATGCCACTATTGTAAAGAGACTTGCAGGTTCTCCAAGTAATGCACAACCGCTGACAGTGGTAAGTATTGAAGACCCAACTGTCAAGAAAGCTGAGAAGTTCGCCTCCAAAGGTAGAGTGTTGTATGATTTTGTTGAGAAGATCATTGAACATGTATCTTAGATTATAATGGTTGTGGATGAGAAAACTACCTTGTTGGCCAAGCTCACCACAGAGCTTGATAAAGAAAAAAGTGTACTCTCCCAGGAGTGCAGAGACATGGAAAAATGCCTGTTGTCATGGTCGGAAATGAAACAGGTAAAGCTCAATAAATTGGTGGAGGTTGGGGTAATTCCTGACAAAGAAAAGTTCGTTGAGGTAAGAGAATCATTAAAACACAAAATTCAAGTAATTCAATCTCTTACAGAAGATCTCCACCAAGTATAGGAAGATGTCGAAGGACATAGCGCTATTCTTGAAAAAGGTATCAAAGAGTTGCCTGGTCAACTTCTTGAGGAAAATCATATCTTCCTGCTGGCCACAGAAATATCCCATATCTTCAAGGAAGCCATCATGAAATTGATTGATAGTTCAGACTTCTTAGAAGCTTCACTGAACATCATTTGTAATAAAAGGCTCACATTGGATAACCTAAAAACACATCTTGATAGGTGCAAGAAGGTTCACTCATCTGCCATGAGATCGATCATGAGAATTCACACCATTGTGGATTACACCGTTGGTCTAGATGAGAAGTTTGTGCAGGAGACTAGGAGGAAATTTGAAGACTTCCGCGCCCAAGGAAAAGAAACATGAAGTAGCCTCCTATTCTCCTGTGTTAGACGTTTCCGGTGCATCCCTTTATGCATCTTGTAAATATTTCTTCACATTTTTGAATGTCTTTTTGTAAATTGTAATTACACCAAGCTCGAAGATGTAATATTTTGAAAACAAATTACACTTTGACTTTGGTCAAAGTTAGGTGAGATCTCCTAAAATTTCTCACCTAACTTTCCTTAATTTCCTCAATCAGTTTCCTATTTTTTCTCATCCCTCTTTCTATATAATTTGAGGGATTTCCATTGTAAATTTATCCTTTAGTATTTTGCAACGAAGTGCTGCCCTTTTTGAAGCAAATTTGTGAAACTTTGTGTTCATGCTTTGTGAATGGAATTCGATCAATAAAGAAGAGGATTGCAAACCAAACTTTGCATTGGATTCGATATTTTTGTGAGTTGATCTTATTTGGTGGTGATTAGCTTGAGGAATCTAAAGGACTCTAAATAGTTTATGTAAACTTTGTGTTGCATCTATTATTTAGATTTGCATTTTTTGTTTTTGTTTATCATTCGGTTGAATAATCTACAAGAATTTGTGCTTGTAATTGTTCATGCTTTTGAATACTTTTGTTGAATGATCTACAAGACTTTGTGCTTGTAATCGTTCATGCTCTTTGATACTTTGGTTGGATAATCTACAAGACTTTGTGCTTATAATTGTTCATGTTGTTCGAGGAATTGCTGCGTCTAAGAATACTTTGTGCTTCTAACATGACAAACGATATACTCTGCACAGATCCAACATTGATAAAGCTACGGAACGACTTTGTGCCTTCGTGAGCTTTCCCTTTTACTTTATTTGTCTATTGTTAATTACTTCTGGTATCTCTACACTTCGCTTTGACAAGATAGAGGTATTGGTATTACTGCTAGTTGTTCGTTTCAAGTTATTAAGGATTGTGAACTTCCAACGGTGAAGCATTGTAAACATCTTCTCTGAAAAAAGAGAGAAGGATGAATGTAACACATCCCCCCCACTTTGTATGTTTTGTGTACATTCTGTAATTACTTGTTTGTTTTACTATCGCTTCTGTTAGCAGTAAGAAGGGCGCCTCCCCTTTCTGAGAGGAGAGATTCATATCTCACATAGCTGTGGCTGAAGTCCAAGTTGTGTAATCTATCGAAAAGCTGATTACATAATTTTCACCCAATAGTTTTTTTGGCGACTCTGCTAGGGAAACGACATACACAATCTAAGCCTCACGCTTTGGATTGAAGTAGATAAGTTTCCTTTTTCTTGCTGTTCTTTTGTATATTGTTAACTCTATAACATCCATTGTATTCAGATCTACATTCTGGCGGACCGAATATATACAAGAGGATTGAGGGCTCAAGGAGTAACAGATCCACTTTTCAAAGAGTTGTTGCAATGTGACTTCCCATTTACTCTTCCACGAGTAAGGTCACCATTGCAACGTGCTATAAGCTTCCCTCCATGTAGCCAAAGATATCCTCTCCCAAGTGTTTGGTCTGTTTACCGCAGATGTCCTGTTCAAGTACCTGTTGTGCAACCAGTCATGGCCGCACCACCTACAGGACCATGGGGAAATTCTTTTGGTCCCCTCTGTTTGGCTGCGCCTTTGCACGAACTGCCACGTGTGTCCAAGAAACATCTCCCAAAATTTCAAGGTGATGGCAAACAACACCCCGATGAGCACATATTTGCATTCTACATCGTATGTGGTGTTCTTGTCATTGGACAGGAAGATGTTTCTGTAAGATTGTTCATTGAATCCCTTCAAGGGGTTGCAACTGAATGGTTCTTTACTCTTCCTAATGCCTTCGTCACCGATTGGGCCTCTCTTCACACTAAATTTGAAGAAAGATTTAAGCCTGCTGAAGATTCACATGCTCTATTGGTGCAGCTCACCACCATGCGTAAAGAGGCTCACAAGCCTATGCGCAAGTTTGTGGCAAAATTCAATAAATTGGTGACGAGGATCCCAAATGATGCAAGACCAACGAATCATAACCTAAAGTGCTTCTTCATCAACACTCAACTACCTAAGGTGAGTTTCTACTTATGTAGGGAAAATCTTGTTAACGTTGAAGCAGCCCAGCAATTGGATACCAGTCTGGAGGACGACATGATCCTTGCTGGAGAAATCAAGATGGGGACTAATAGAAATAAGAGGATGCAAGCCTTAGGGTCTTCGGCGTCCAATGTTAGTACTCCCACTGCCAGCTCAAATTTTATAGATCCCATGGTCCAAAGGTTGGAAAATGAAGTTTTGTCTCTTAAGAAACAAGTTTCAAACAACAACAACAGTAACAACTACAAGGACGTCCCTACGAGGACTTTCCCTAACTATGCTAGTATCAAAAATCAGAATCATCTCCCAGCACCTCCAGGAAGGCTAGCTCTGGAAGCCCCACCTGCCAACAATGCTGCAGGATACTATGAGACTGAACAAGATGATTATGCGCAACCCGAATACCCTGAAGAAGAAAATGTCGACCTCTTCCAAGAAGAAGAAACTGAACTGGCTAGCGACTCCAAGATTAGCTATTTGCAAATGATGGAAGAAGAAGAAGAAGAAGAAGACTTGGTGACTGACACTTACGTTGTTTTTAAGCGACATCAACAAAATCAGCTTGATAAAGCTCAAGCTGCTGCTGTTCCAGAAAAAGAGAAGCCACCAGTAACGATCACCAAAAGAGGATCTCCCCTCCCTTGGCAACTTAAGAAAGCAGCAATCCACAAGTAAGTGCACCTCACTCCCCTTCATCAACTCCCATTATTTCTAAAGCTAATCCTCTCATTCCAAAGACCAGTGTACCTTTTGTGAAACCAATCAGTGAAGTTACGACTTCCAACCTATAAAGTTCTTTCCAGGCTTTCGACATTATTGACCATGCCAAGAAAACCAAGGTTCAAATGTCTGAGGCTGAATACCTCAAAGCCAACCCCGACCAATTTGATAGGCTTGTCAAGTTCGTCAATGATAAGAAGATTTCCCCAAGTCAGGATACTCCTCCTGACATCCCAGTTACTCCTAAACCCAAGATATCATAGAGTAACCTTGTATCTAATCCGCCAACTGCTTCCAGATGCATTGATCCATTTTTCATCTCCCTACTCGTAAATGGTTTCAAGCTGAGTAACTATGTCATAGACTCTGGTGAATCCAACAATGTGATACCCGCCAAGGTAGCTACTGCGTTAGGCCTTGAAATGACCAAAACCTTCAGCCGTTGTTTTTCCATGGAGAATAAACAAGTGCCATTGATCGGTTAGATCAAAGATGCGCAATACGCATTCACCGCATACCCAGAGAAGAAAATAAAGATGACGGTCCTTGTGGCCGATGTACCAGCTTCCTACAGTATCATCCTCGGACGCAATTTCTGTAAAGATGTCGGAGGAGAACTAAGTATGGATATGTTCGAAGCAATAATACCAGTAAAAGGTGTGATGCAAAAGCTGATTCCTAAAAAAGAATCAAAGTTTTTAGTTGCCAAGTCAGATGATCCCAGAGGTCAAATTTTGTTCGAATCCTCAGGCGTGGGAACTTACTATCTATAGACAAATGAAGTAGGAGAATCCTCGATTCAGAATGAGTTAGGGAATGATGATATTTCTTCCACTTCAAATGAGACATCATCAGGAGATTTGTCCATCTCCGACCATGAATCTTCATCAGATGATGAAGTTTTGGACTTCGACACTATTAGCGTTGGTGATCCCAACGGTGTTTGGTTGCTCAAATTCGATGGTAGCTGCTCTTCGACCGGCTTTGGAGCAAAAATGGTTTTCATTTCACCAACAGGAAAGTTTTTCCCTTTCTCTTTCAAGTTGCAGTTTGATAACACCAATAACACTGCCGAGCATGAATCCCTATTGTTGGGAATGCAAGTTGCGCTAAAGAAAGGTATAAAGAATCTTCATGCACAAGGTGATGCCGAGCTGATAGTATGTCAAGTAAGAAATATCTATCAAACAAAGAATAAGAGACTCAGGCATTATCGTAATCTAGTATGGGATTCTGTTGAGGAATTTGAAGCTTTTGATATCTCTGTGGTTCCCAGAGAATACAATACTAGAGCTGATTCCCTCACGATCTCTGCCATGCTCTTGGTGCCACACAAAGATTTCCAAGGTTCCACTTACACCATAGAGTTGATTTTCCGCCCAAGTGTCCCTGACAATTCAAAGAACTGGCAGATTTTCAATGACGATCATCAAATCATCGCCTTTCTTGAGAAAGCAAAGAATTTTGATGAGTTGTATTTTGAAGGCAGTGATTCTCTGCCTCGAGAATTCGTGTCCAATATAGATCCTGTCACGGGTGAAGAATATTTACAACTAAAAGGGAATAAGATTCCCAAAGGATTGGTATCCTTGGAGAAGCTTTTTGACAAGCATGATCACCACGTGAAGAAGCAAGTCTCAGATTCTGACTCGTCCAATGAAGTAGAATAGATTAATTTAGGAATTGAAGCCAATCCTAAGATGGTCAACATTGGCAAATGTTGCATGACCGAAGAAAGAAGATAGTTTGCTCAGCTTCTGCAGGAGTATATTGATGTCTTGGAATATTCATATGAGGATCTAAAATCATTTCGGCCCAAAGAAGTGCAACATGATATTCCTCTCAAGGTTGGAGCTTTGCCTTACAAACAAAAGCAGAGGTAGTACAATCCCAAGATTTCTGGAACAATTTTGGAGGAAGTTCAAAAGATGTTGAATGCATGGATAATTTTCCCTATCCATCATTCGACGTGGATAGCCAATATCGTCCCTGTTCATAAGAAGAATGGTGAAATCCACATTTGTGTAGATTTCAGAAATCTAAATCAATTGTCTCTCAAAGACAATTACCCACTTCCAGTGATGGATCAAGTTCTACAAAATGTAACTGGATCCGAGATGCTCTCCATGCTAGACAAATTTCCGGTTATAATCAAATTGAAGTTAATTCAAGCGATCAACACAAAACCACTTTCACAACGCCATGGGGAACCTTTGCATATCGCAAGATGTCGTTTGGTTTGATCAACGCTGGCGCTACATTCCAATATGCCATGGATCTCGCTTTCCGCGACATGATGGGAAAGTTCATTGTGGTGTACCTTGATGATCTCATGGTTTTCTCTAAGCAACGTCATGAGCATTTCTACCACTTGATTCAAAATTTAGAGAGATGTCATCAACACGACATTTCCCTAAATCCCAAAAAGTCAACTTTTGGGGTGACAGAAGGTAAACTTCTTGGTCACGTTGTATCTACTGAAGGAATCAAGATTGACTTGGAAAGAGTCAATGGAATTAAATCTCTCGTTTTGCCATCAAGCAAGAAAGTTGTTCATTCCTTTTTCAGCAAAGTAAACTTCTTAAGGAGGTTTCTCCCGGACTTCGCTGAAAAGACCCATCATATTGTAAATATGATTAAGGGTAACACCACATTTCATTGGATGGCAGAAGGAAAAGAAGTGTTCAATGACATCAAGGAGGCCATTGCTCATGCACCTGTGTTGGTTTACCCTAACTACACCAAAGATTTTGTTATGTACAGTTATGCTTCCGAGCATACACTATCAGCAATTTTGTTACAGGAAAATGATGAAGGCTTTGAATCCCCCATTGCATTCATGAGCTACCCCCTGAAGAATTATGAATTGAAATATTCTCAAATGGAGAAGCACGCTTTTGTAGTTGTAAAAGCCATCAAGCATTTCCGGTTCTACATTCTAAGCAGTCATGTGAAAGTTCTCATCCCAAATTCGACTGTCAAGTCTATCCTAACACAATAGGAATTTGGAACAAAAAGAGGCAATTGGATTGCCAAGATTCAGGAATATGATCTAGAAATTAAACCCACTAAGTTGATACGTGGACATGGCCTTTGTCAGCTTATTGCAGAAAATAATCCAGATGAAGAGATTTCAGAGAATGAAGAAGTCTCAGACGAAGAAGAGGTTGATCCCAACACACTTCCAATGGTACTATTTGTTAGTACCACTGACGAATGGTATTCCAACATTGCTCACTTCCTGACATACGGAGAATTTCCCAATCATTTAACTCTGAAGGAAAAGAGAACCATCAAGCTGAAATCAACTAATTTTGTCTTATGGGACAACGGCTTGTATAAATGTGCAATGGAAGGGACATTTCTCAGATGTGTTGATAAAGAACAACAACAAAAGTTGTTGAAATCTTACCATGATTTGGCATGTGGTGGACATTTCTCATTGCTAGTAACTGCTCACAAAATCCTGAGAGCGAAGTATTACTGGCCCACGCTTTTTCAGGACACGTACTCTTGGGTGCGTAAGTGTAAATTGTGCCAACAGTTTGTCGGCCGTCCCAGGTTGGCATCTTTTCCATTAAAACCTGTTGTGATTGATGAACCTTTCTAGCAATGGGGCATTGATTTCATAGGTGCAGTTAATCCATCATCAAGTGCTGGACATATTTATGTTTTGACTGCTACTGACTATTTCACCAAATGGGTGGAAGCGATACCTACCAAGCGTGCTACTTCAAAGGTAGTGTGCAGTTTCTTAAAAGAAAGTATTATTTCCAGGTTCGTTGTGCTGAACAAGATTGTTGCTGACAATGCTTCTGCCTTCTCATCAAATGAGATTACTGAGTTTTTTTTAACACGGTATAACCTTGTCGCATTCTTCTGACTATTATCCGCAAGGTAATGGTCAAGCGGAATCTAGTAAAAAAGAATCTAGTAACTATAATCCGCAAGCTAGTGCATGAGAATCAATGTTTGTGGCACAAGGCTTTGTTTGATGCTTTGTGGGTAGACAGAATAACTCTGAAGCAAGCAATCGGCATGTCTCCTTTTCAACTCTTGTACGGGTTGAATGTCGAGATTCCTATAACCTTGGAACTACCAGCCCTCAAGTTGGCTAAGGCCATTGAGGATGAGACATTTGACAATTCTATTGATAAGCGCATCATGTATCTCTCTGAATTGGAAGAGAATTGGGTTCAGGTGGCTGACCGCATTGCGGAACACCAGGACCAAGTGAAAAAGTTGTTTGAAAAAAAAGCTAAGTCTCGAGAATTTCAAATTGGTGATCTCGTTCTCCTGTGGGACAAACAAAGAAAACCAAAGGGTATGCATGGGAAATTTGACTCACTATGGACAAGACCTTTCCAAATACATCAGTTGCATGGTGAGAATAGTTTCCTGTTAGCATACGGAGATGGAACGCCATTTTCCCTTCCTCACAGTGGGCAACATCTCAAGCACTTTACACAGTAAAGAAGTTGGTGTTGGTATGTAAATACTTTTTATTTTTAAGTCCTTTCGAGTCTTTACGTTTTTGTTTCCATCGTCGTCATCGCCTGACTCTAAGCCCAATGGATGGATAAAGGCACTTGAATTCTGGAATTCTTCTTCCTTCGTTCTTTTCAAAGAACAACTGAAGGAAGATCCCTAGCAGGAGCCAGCTGTTATCACAGAATCTAGTAGCGCTCATTCCACAGATAACCCCCCTATGAAACTTGTCCATTTCCTAGGATTCATGAAGTTCAAGTACGCATAACGAAGTGATTTTCAAGAAACCTCAAAATTCGTTCCAAATTATCGAATAGTCAATTCGAGCATTCCCCCATGTTCGCCTCGTGAAGACCTTTGAAATGAGCTCCTTCATGAAGTCTCACTGTTCGTACTTAGCAAGTTACAAAAAATGCAGTGACACTCAAAAAGTGCGCTCCTGCCCTGAAGCCAAAATTTGGCTAAGTACAAAAAGTGCAAGGGCGCTAAAATTTAGCACCCATGCATGAAGTGAATTTTCTAAAAAATGTAATAGCGCTAAATTTTAGCGCCATTACACTTTTTCTCGCCACTTAAACTTTTTATGGCCCTGGTACGTTTCTTCATGATTTTCGCATTTTTCGTCAATCGTGCCACTTTTCATGCCTAAATTTATTGCTCGACTTGAGTTAGGTTTTTGATTTTCTCTTTCACTTAAAAGTGTTAATTCGCCATTTTCATTGTTTATGTTTTATGTTCTTTCCTCTCTTCATGCTAGGCAACTTTTCTTTAAACTGCAAAAACGTGTTTTTAGATTTCGCATTCTTCTCCAGCAATCTTCGCGTTTTGTCTTGGTAAGTCTATTATCCTTGCTTTCTCTTCTTTTTCATCCGTTTCTGTATATGTTCTAGGATTAACATATGCATTTGTTTTTTTTTCTTTCCACGCGTTGTTTCTCTCTTTCTCTCTTCAACGTCTTTCATCTTCCCACGCATTTCCTTCCTCTCCATTCGCGTTTTTCTTCATTCGCATTTTTCTCTACATGCATTTTTCTCTATTCGCGTGTTTTCATCTTACCCTCACACAATGTAACTCTTGCGTTTCATTTTCAATACTTTCTCCTTGCTTTTTATTCCAACGCTTTCATGCTAACACCACATTATCCTTGTCGCCCTCTTCATACGCTTTGGTGCGAATATTGTGAAATCTCTTAGAGATTTTCTTTAGCCCTTGAATGCGTATACAATGGTATTGAAACAAGTCCCAAATCGTATTTCCATGTTACAAGAAACTTTACCAAGCATGAGCGTCGTTTCCTTACATCTCTACATTTGTTTTACCAAAAATGTGCTTTAGATGCTGAACAGCTAAAATTTAGCGCCATGACATGATAAATATGTCAGAATATTTTCTAACTCTGAGAAATTATGTAAGGGCACTAAAATTTAGCGCCCTTGCATCAAAAGTGACTTTTCCAAAACGTAAGGGTGCTGAATTTTGGCACCCTTACACTTTTTCCAATTTTCTACAATCTTTTCCAGATGAGCTTCATTTTTGACTAGTGCACTCCTAAACCTTGTTCCTTCCATTTTTGTGCATTGTTTTACGTGCCTTGTCATCCCCTCCATGCTTTCCCATCCTCATTGCTCGTTTTGCGCATTCCCATGTTTCCTAACGATTAACGTTTGTTTTAGCTCAATGAATTGCAGTCTCTTTTCAAAGATCTTCAAGTCAAAGAGATCAAAGTTCCAGTTGTTTTTGATGACTGCCAGCAAGCCTCCTTCTTCTTCGAAAGCAAAAGGAAAAATGAAGTACAAATATCAAGGTGTTTATCCGCCGAATGTAGTGCTCTCCAAGGTGGAAGAGATAAAAGACATAGAGGTTGGTCATTAGGACTTGGTTGATTTCGCAAAGCAAACAGAGACGAAGCCTCTTCCTAATCCAATGAGAGCAATTGTACACAACAACCTTCATTTGGTGCCAATGTTTCCTACAACTGCACATAATACAGAGTTTGTTCTTCAGGTTGCGTCTCACTACATCAGAGAAAGTAGAAGTGTGAACGATTCTTCTGGGCACGAGATTCTGAGACTCGACCCTGATTTCTTTGACATTGTTTTCAAGGTTCCTCATATGGAGAAATACATTGATATTTCTATATCAAAATCACAAGAGATCTTTGATGCTGATCCTAATAAAGCTAAACACTTAATAAAAACTCAATGGTTAAAGAAGCCTAGATCATCTGTTTCCAGATGGCTGAAAGGACTCCTGCAAAGTGATTTCAAAGATGACGTCAACGATATGATCACATTTCTAAGCAGAGTGAAGGGCTTGCCGGAATCATCCACTTTTCATGATTGGATGTATGAATACATCAGGATCATAAGAAGACAGAAGGTGCATATTGACTGGGGCAAACAAATTAGTGATGAAATACATGAGCAGTTAATCAATGCTCCTTCTACATTGAAGTTCTATATGACTTCTTACCTGGTGTACGCGGCGGCTGTAATGAGACAATTCCTAAGGTCTATCTACAAAAGGGAATCGGATAATGGTACCTGTGTACAGATATTTCTTTCAATTGGAGCTGAAGGAAAGCTTTCATCACTTCAGGCAGGTCATAGATGCTTTCTTTGCGCCTTTGCTTTTCAATTTTGATCCAGCTCTCGAAAGAAGGAGAGTATCTGATGAGGCGTATAAGGTGGTAAGTAAAGTTGGATGCCTATTTCTTCAATTCCCAACATTTACTTACTTGAGAGTAGGATGCTACACTGGTTGTCCCTACATGCTACCATGTTATCCTTCGGATAAGTGGGTTCTCATGGAAACATGCAGATAGTTGATGTCAGTGCAAAAAGAATGAAGAAGCAACCACAAGCGTGGATTCAAGTTCCCATTGACCATTGGCCAATATACTATCCAAACTGCACAAAAGGCTAATTCTGTTTATGCTGAAATGCAGATCATGACAATCAAGACCTACATGTATAGGTTTGATTTCGATTACCGAGATGTCAAAAAAAGGTTACAAAAGGGTCATCATCACAGGTACCATTTTGAGGACATCTAAGCTGATTGTAGAGATGAAGAAGCCATTCACAAAATGGGCTATTGCAGGTTGACTGTTCAATAGATCAGAGATCTTGATATTGCTGACCTACCAAAGGATTTTGCAGATCCAGGTGATATCATGAATGCTATCTATGATGAGCAAGAAATTGCTAAAAGGTCATTGCCTACAATACAATGGTCTAGGAAAGAAGTTACCAGCATAAGAGAGAGGTTGAGGCCAATCCTAGCCAACACTATAGAATGGTTACATAAACATGGTTATGAAATGAAAAGTTTCAGAACAGACTCAGAAGGAGAGGAATCTGAAGTAGAAGCTCGCCAACAACAAGAACTCCGCAACAAAAATAAATCAGCGGTTGTTCCCACTTCTTCACGAAGAGGTCCTAGGATCAAGTTCACTGTTGGCAAGAAAGATACCCATTCTGTCCCAGAGAAAGAAGTCACGGAATCTAATCCATCTCGCTCTAAGGGTAAAAGGTCTATTCTAGAGGAGGTAGATTCCGATGAAGATGAAGATTCAGCAGAAGCAGACTCTGATGTAGAAGAGGTTTCCGAAAGCATGCAAGAGTCTGAAGAAGATTCTGAAGAAGGATCTAAAGGTGATTTTGAAGGTGAACCAGAATTGGAGAGACAAGAGGGTGATCAACAGGAACCCGAGCATGATCAAGAAAGAACTACTTCTCCTCCTGAGAATTTAGTTGAGGAAATTCCTAGAACATCATCGCTTGTGACTTCGAATGTTCCTCATACCCCTCCAAATTCATGAACTCCTCCACCTCCTGTTCCCTCATCACCTATTCCTACCACATGCATTCCTGTAGCCGAGATATCCACTATCCTTGCAGCATCAACCTCGCTTGATACTCCCTCAGTGACAAGCATCGATACGGTTGATATACTGTCAATCCCTCCATCATCCATTCCTAGCCCGTCTTTGCCAACGTATGATATCACTTCTGAAAATGAATTCAATTGTTTCATGAATGAGTCAATGTGTGATCAGCTCAATGTTCCAACTATAGGATCGTTGATGACAGACACTTCTCCTATTGTCATGATACCTATGGTAACTTCAGATGTGATAATAACTTCAGAAGTAGCAATGGCAACTGAATTGACATTGAATCCAGAAGCTCACACTTCCTTTCTTCCCCCTTGGCTAATATCTCAAGTGTCGAAGCGTAAAAAGTAAATGATTTCTCTGGAGGAGCTCGACCTCGAAGAGATAGTCCTTCCAAAAGCTAAAGGGAAGAAAAAGGCAAAGGTATACTCAAGGCTGAACGTTGATAAGTTTGGCCACAAGTATGCAGAAATTGGCATACCACCAGATGAAGAAGGTGATGTCAATATGGAAGACTACACGGTGACAAAAGTTCAGCTTGGCAAGGTTACCAATGAGAGTGCAAAATCTGATGCGCAAGTCACTTTGGATATCTTGGCTGGAAGGCTGGATAAAGTAGAGCAAGCTCACAATATGTACAAATAGAGGGCAGAGCATTATGCCACTGTTGCAAAGAGACTTGCAGGTTCTCCAAGTAATGCACAACTGCTGATAGTGGTAAGTATTGAAGACCCAGTTGTCAAGAAAGCTAAGAAGTTCGCCTCCAAAGTTAGAGTGTTGTGTGATTTTGTTGAGAAGATCATTGAACACGGATCTCAGATTATAATGGTTGTGGATGAGAAAAATACCTTTTTGGCTAAGCTCACCACAGAGCTTGATAAAGAAAAAAGTGTACTCTCCCAGGAGTGCAGAGACATGGAAAAATGCCTGTTGTCATGGTCAGAAATGAAAGAGGTAAAGCTCAGTAAGTTGGTGGAGGTTGGGGTAATTCCTGACAAAGAAAAGTTTGTTGAGGTAAGAGAATCATTGAAACACAGAATTCAAGTAATTCAATCTCTTATGGAAGATCTCCACCAAGTACAGGAAGATGTCGAAGGACATCGCGCTATTCTTGAAAAAGGTATCAAAGAGTTGCCTGGTCAACTTCTTGAGGAAAATCATATCTTCCTGCCGGCCAAAGAAATATCCCAGATCTTCAAGGAAGCCATCATGAAATTGATTGACAGTTCAGACTTCTCAGAAGCTTCACTGAACATCATTTGTGATACAAGGCTCACATTGGATAACCTGAAAATGCATCTTGACAGGTGCAAGAAGGTTCACTCATCTTCCATGAGATCGATCATGAGAATTCACACCATTGTGGATTACACCGTTGGTCCAGATGAGAAGTTTGTGCAGGAGACTAGGAGGAAATTTGAAGACTTCCGCGCCCAAGGCAAAGAAACAAGAAGGAGCCTCTTATTCTCCAGTGTTAGACATTTCTAGTGCATCCGTTTATGCATCTTGTAAATATTTCTTGACATTTTCGAATGTCTTTTTGTAAATTGTCATTACACCAAGCTCGAAGATGTAATATTTTGAAAACAAATTACACTTTGACTTTGGTCAAAGTTAGGTGAGATCTCCTAAAATCGCTCACCTAACTTTCCTTAATTTCCTTAATCAGTTTCCTATTTTTGCTCATCCCTCTTTTTATATAATGTGAGGGATTTCCATTGTAAATTTATCCTTTAGTATTTTGCAATGAAGTGTTGCCCTTTTTGAAGCAAATTTGTGAAACTTTGTGTTCATGCTTTGTGAATGGAATTCGATCAATAAAGAAGAGGATTGCAAACCAAACTTTGCGTTGGATTCAATATTTTGTGAGTTGATCTTATTTGGTGGTGATTAGCTTGAGGAATCTAAAGGACTCTAAATAGTTTATGTAAACTTTGTGTTGCATCTATTATTTAGATTTGCATTTTGTGTTTTTGTTTATCATTCGGTTGAATAATCTACAAGACTTTGTGCTTGTAATTGTGCATGCTCTTGAATACTTTTGTTGAATGATCTACAAGACTTTGTGCTTGTAATCGTTCATGCTCTTTGATACTTTGGTTGGATGATCTACAAGACTTTGTGCTTCTAATTGTTCATGTTGTTCGAGGAATTGCTGCGTCTAAGAAGACTTTGTGCTTCTAACATGACAAACGATATACTCTGCACAGATCCAACATTGATAAAGCTACAGAATGACTTTGTGCCTTCGTGAGCTTTCCCTTTTACTTTATTTGTCTATTGTTAATTACTTTTGGTATCTCTACACTTTGCTTTGACAAGATAGAGGTATTGGTATTACTGCTAGTTGTTCGTTTCAAGTTATTAAGGATTGTGAACTTCCAACGGTGAAGCATTGTAAACATCTTCTCTGAAAAAAGAGAGAAGGATGAATGTAACACAACCTGCCCACTTCGTATGTTTTGTGTACATTTTGTAATTACTTGTTTGTTTTACTATCACTTATGTTAGCAGTAAGAAGGGCGCCTCCCCTTTTTGAGAGGAGAGATTCATATCTCACATAGCTGTGGCTGAAGTCCAAGTTGTATAATCTATCAAAAAGCTGATTACATAATTTTCACCCAACATTCCCCCAAAACCTTTAAGACTGGGGTAGAAAGAGGGTGAGCAATAAATGGAAAGGGGGTTAGCCTTTACCAATCATGGATTAGGAATGTGTAAGTGCTTAGGGAGGGGGTTAGGTGTGTAATTAAGATTAGGATTAGAGGGAAAGTAGGAGATTTGGAGGATGTGACATGTGAGAGGGGAAATTAAATAAATAGAAGATATTTATATAATCTATGAGAGAGAAGGGGTAAGGTAGGGTGGTCATAGATAAATAATTAAATTTAATTATTTACCTTAGGATATATGAGTGATATAAGGGATTAAATTGAATGAATTTTTGGATTAAATTAAAAAATAGTGGCTAGAAGAAGATGGTTAGATTTGGGAATATCCCCTAGTCATTCAAAAGAGTTACTAGGAAGAAATATGATGGGAGTAAAGATGATGATTAGGGGTGCCCCCCAAGAGGACATGTGGGTATGGGAGAGCATAGGTGGGCTCTTGAAATAGATGAGACGATGATGAATAAAAGAGGAAGATGATGCAAGATGATGGTGTAGAGGAGGGGGTTCGATTGCTCAAGACTCCAGGTCATGGAAGAGTCTAGAACAATAGGCTACCCTAATCTACCTCAAGCTAATGAAACATTTTGGAAGATTTTAACATTTAAAGGCTAAAATGGAAGAGAAAATAAGTTGTTGTTGTCCTTCTACAAGCTCGTATGTTTTAGGGAGTTAGGTGAGAACATTTTTGGAGTCTGGATTGCAACTTAGACAGGCTGCTATGAAAGGACTACAACACAGGGTGCTGACATCTGTACAGACAAAAAGTGCAAGGTAAAGTCTAAAATCATGGAATACCAACTAACAACCTAGTTGATGAAGTGTACTGCAATAATGGAGATAGAAAGTAACAAAATGAAAAAATAACAAGAAGAATAATTTGACTTAATCTAGTCTATGAATTGAAAAAGAAGGGTGAGGAAAGAACACCTTCCTACCCATGAATTGATATCTTCAAGATCTTCACCTCAAGGAGAATCTGTAGACAAAAGATGAGAAAATTTTGGGGATATTTTTAGAGGACTGGCTCATTCAACCCCTCACTTTAGTGTTTCCACCTCCATGGACAACCAGATAGCAACGATTGAAGAAATATGATAAAGGAGAGTACATTGAAATAGAGATACCAAGCAATAATCAAACACAATATGCTACAATATCAATATGATAATGAAAAGTGAATGGGAAATGGAAGGATATCACCTTCTCAACCAAGTGCTCTCAAGGAAAATGGAGTAAGGAGTGAGTATGCAAGCCTTCAAAGACCAACATTGTTGTGACAATGAAGAGAGTGAACCAACAAAACACTAACTTGCAGCTTCAATGGAGGTGGTGGAGCTTGAAAATGAGTGTAGAAGTGTGGGAGAGTTACCCAAAGTGTGAAGATGATTAAGAAGCATGAAAGAATGAATGAGATAGCTATTTAAAAGGTGAAAATGGAGGAAAAATAGTCATTTGAAGTCAAACAAGGGAGCAACAAGCATTACAATTTGCTTCCAATGGAGGAGTGCAATACATCTATGGATTCCAGAGGCAGGAATCCTATCAGGATGGTAGTGAGCTGCACTAGCATCCCTGACAGAATATCCCCCACCAATATGCAAAATAGTTGCCAAGTGGATAGGGAAAGGTGGAAGAAATAGGGATTGCATTATTAGACTCAATTTTCTAAGGTAGGAGGTAGCATAAATGTGGAATTTTCCTAGGGGTGGAAACTCTAGCTAATCCCCCACTTTAGCAAGCAAATGTGTCAACAAATACATGGTAAAGTAGAGTGAAATTTGAGGAATGTATACTTGAACCATTGAGGAAGTAGACCACAATCTAGCGAACTCGAGTGTAGGAGAGAGATGGATCCACAAGTATTCGATCCTATGGAGATTTAAAAAAAAGCGTCGTAGGTGCTTGCTCATACGAAAGGTGAACAAAAGGCTCTACAAGTGCTTGATCCTATAGAATTGGTTTTGTGGGTGTTGGGTCCTGCAGAAGATGAAAAAAGGGTTCTACAGGTGCTTTGTCCTATAGAATGAAAATGCTTCACAGGTGCTCAATCCTAAGGGAGGCCACATGTGAAAGGATCCACAAAGTTTGATTGACCCTCACAAGTTCTTGGTCCTGGAAGGAAACGTGTTAATATGCAAAAAAAACATGTTAGTAAAGCAAGAAGTCACATAGACAAATAGACAATCATATCTTGAAATAGGAAATTGAATGAGAAGATTTCAAAAGGCTCCCTTGGGAGCCCTTCAAAAGAATGATGGGTTTGCTCAAGGAATGCTCAATTTGAAAAGCGATGAGAGTTTTACAAATGAGCATGTCATCAAGGAATCCTTTCAAAATATTCTCTTTCAATGAGGAATCCAAAAAAAGAAGGATGGCCTCCTCGAAGGAAAATTCCCAAATATTTTTGTTACGAATTCAATTTCAAAAGAAAATCTTGCTAAGGGCATCCTTTTTGAAGTATGTAATTTTTGAAAAATGTAAATATTTTCAGCAAGGGATTCATTGGCCACTAAATACACCTTATTGAAAGTTAGAAAAGGTAAGGCCCCAACCTTAGGATGGTGTGTGCAAATTAAAGGAGTACATGGCATTCTAAGGAAAGGAAGAACACACAGAGATGTTGTGGCCCATGATACATGGCGAGATGTAAACATGGAGATGTTGTCACATATGCAAGGGACAACATATAGGGACCACAACATCAATAAGAAAGCAAAGAAGAGAGAAAGATAAAAAAGAAAGATAAGAAAAGATGAAGAAATCAAGAGACGAGGGGTTCTAATAATTTGAGGTCAGAACTGCTCATAGATATAGATAGATAAATATAATATAATATATGTATGAACTATCATCAATCCCATACTATATTAGATCATGAAGAAGAGTACGTGAAAACAAAATTAAAATAAAAAATTGGGTCAACATGGAAGGGAGGCCTAAATTCCCCTAGCACTTGCATCATCCACAATTGTTGAAAATCAAGGCACAAAAACAAGAAGAATGATGGAACACTAGAAGTTTATGACATAATACACTTTTGTATCCAAGAACCTATAAGGGTGAAAAGGGTCCTCCAGGAACACATAAGACAAGCACATGGGGGAAACACAACACACGCACAAATCTAATCTATATAGATAAAGAAGAGGTGCTCTCCTTGTCCTTATCAACTAGGAGGTCATCTTTCTCCCAATCTAGATCATTATAGGGAGAGGGCGGATGAGCCTACAAAGGAATGATAGGAAGGGGAGTACCCTCTGAATCTCCTACAATAAGAACTAAGGAAGAGGGCCCCTCAAGGTCTTCTTCACTCAACTCATGTGAGGTAAACTTCATCAATCTTGCAAAGATCGCCGATAGAGCTAGGACATCATCCACCAAGTTGAACATGCACTTGACAAGAGTACAATGTGTTAACCAGGTGGGAAAAGAATGAGGCACCCAATATCCACTACTAACCACACCGAAAGTCTCGAGGGTAGTGAAAAACTCAGGAGATGTCAAGGTTGCCTCCATCACTAGGGCACCAAAAGCTAGAGTAGAACCCTCTCTCAAACAAGGAAATCCCTTCTTTCGACCCCCATTAGAAGCAGGATCATCCCCCAACTTACACTTCATCAGAGAATACAAGATCCCCATAGAATAAGTGAAAGGCGAGGAGGAAGAGGATAGAACTATAGTGGATACCACCGAGGTATTCGACATATCCATGGGCTTAGGAAAAGGTAGGATGTCTAGAAGGGACATTAGGAGAGGAGGCTTGACCAAGGGAGTGATGAACAATTGTTCCCTTTTAGGGTGAGGGTCATCTATGCTCGTGGGGGGAGCCGAAAGTAAGATCGAGGCCATGGGAACCAAAGCAAAAGGGGCACAAGAGGGGGCACAATAGATGTCGAGATAGGAGTTGTTGGCTCCTCTTCTACCTTCTGTGAGGCAGCCTACTTAGTAGAAAAATCCTTTCTCCAACACTTATGCTCACGTGCAAGATAATTTCTTCAACTTTGAGAGCTAGAAGTTGTAGCTTGAGGAGTACAAGGCTCTTATTCTTCCATGGAAGTTTCCATCACATTCGTTGCAAGAAAAGAGTGTGACTGTTAGACAGAAATAGGAAGAAGAGATGTAGGAGCAAAGGAAACAACTAGTGGAGAAGTATAATCAAGTGCCTTATTGGTGGTCCTCTTCCCATTCACCACCAAAGAGGCAGGAGCAATAGGAGGCCACAAAGGCCAAGATGTAGAGGAAACTCCACAAAGACCCTTCCCCTTACCATAGACAATAGGTCGATGCACCATGGGAAAGACAGGAAGGTTAAACACCTAACACTTGGTCTTTCATGAAGTGGGCACCAATAGACTCTCCATGAGATGAATGAAGGCAGAAGTCGAAGGTGTCATGGCAAGGCAAGAGGCGGAAGTAGATGGAGTAGAAAAAGAAGAGGAAGTCTCCTGGGTGCAAGTAGACTTCCCCTTCCTCTTTTGAGAGGAGGAAGAGGTAGCCTACTACTATGTGATCATAGAATCCTTAACCAAAATGGTGTATGGGGAAGGAGGATAAGTCACCTTTGGTTTTATGCCCCCATTCTTGTATTTAACATAAGTGTGATATAATAGGTCTATCCTTGGAGGAGGTGGACTAATAGAAGCAAGCTAGAAGTGATTTAACAAAATGGGCCCACATGACACTAGAGGCTTATATCTAGTGTCATGCACCATGTGCACGGAGCCATCATGAGAAAAATTCAAACATTTATGGATCATTGAAGGGACTGCATTCATGGAAACTAGCCATGGAATGCCTAGCTTCACTCTAAACAAGTTAGCCTTTAGGATGATGTCAAAAATAGTATTCTTGGCCTTGGGACCTAACAAGACTAAAAGAGAGATAGAACCAATGGGAGCAAGTGATATTCCTATATATGGTGCTTTTTGTCTTCTCGTATTCCTCCTTATGAAGAAAATTTAGAAGAAACGTCTCCTCTATGGTCACATTCACATGACTCATGGGATCCACTAGGATTCTAGTCACAACGTTTTTATTGAGGCAAGTGGGAATGTACAAAGGAGAAGGCTTTCCATTCATGAAAACATCCTACAATGTAAAGGTTACATATGGTGAACAAATCGCAGGTTGAGTCAGGGGAATGCAAGTAAATGAGGCCATATTGATGTACTTTGAAAGGAATTCCTCAAAAGGGTATGAAGGCTCAACAAGAAAGTTCACAAAGTGTGATGGAAAAGGGTCCATGTAAATCTACAACTCAACATTATCTTTCACCAAATGTTTATTTGCATTCTTCTTTTTTCCACTAAGGCAAATAGTATGGTTGTCGTTGTGATCTTGTATCTCATGATGCAGGTCCATACATCGCTCAGTATCGTGTCCGTTAATCTGATGGTATTGGAAAATTTTATTTTCTTCATACCAAACAAGGTAGGGATCAATAAGGGATTGAGGTTCTAGTAAGTTTATTATCTTATCCTTCAATAATTTTTTCAAGATAGAGGAATAAGATTCAGATAACTTTGTGAATTGTTAGTTACATTTGATGCCTTTGTCGCTAGACACAATGACTACATTCACAATAGATTTACACTTACTAGAGATCATCACAATGGACCTCCCCTTAGGATGGGAATGTGAGGAAGATCCACAAAACTAGGGAATCATTTGCTAGTATTCATGTAATGCCACACATAAATGCATGAAGGAAGGGTACTTAATCAAAGCGAACTTCTTCTACCATGACCTCTATAGGTTGTCAATGAAAACCTTCTGCACATTTGAGTCAAGAAAAAGGTAAGAGAACTATGAGAATAGCACTTGATATCGAGAAATGAAGTTAGCTATCTTCTTGTGCTCTCCCTACTTACATCGGACGAGATCCAAAAAGGCCATATTTGGCCTGATGTTCACCTAGAATCACTGAAGAAATTGATTCACAACCTAATAAAACAATAATATGGAGTTATCAGGCAAGGAATAGTACCACTTTAGTGTTGTGCCCATGAGAGATCTAGGAAATAACTTGACCATCAAGGTGTTGTGGTGAAAGAAGTTCATACACATCATGTTGAGTGTCGAAACATGTGTTTGTGGGTATCCCTTACCACCCTACTTCTAAAATCTAGGAATTTCCATTCCATGGGGGAAGGGAGTGTTCATAATCACTATTGAATCAAGACTATGACAAACTAAAGGTTGAATGATCGGCTGGGATGTGGCTGGGAGAGGTTCGCTAACTGATTTTGCATCTAGCCCATATTTTGTAGTAGGTAATTCAAAATGGGGTTAGATAATGAAATAGGACTAGTGGAACCATTTCCAAAACCACCACTAGAGCCACCACCCCTCATTCCATCAAAGCTTCCACCACCAAAGCTAGCATGGCCCTTAGAGTTACCACTACTAGAATTGGAAGGGATAATACTGAAATTGAGTGGGATTTTTTTTACTTTGACGGTCAGAGGTGCCTCAAGCATATGGGTGGTGTTGACAGAAGGGCTCAATTCATCCATGTACACTGAGGTTACAAGCATCAAAAATCCTACCTATCTTCTAGAGGTTTCAAGCTTGAAACATTGGGTAACACCTAACTCAAGGTTCTATGAGGGGGCACACATTTCCACTACGTCAGTGATGCCTCGAAGGAGCTCCAGGCCCACTCAATCTTTTCCCAACATATATCTCATGTCATTGACAACCTTAGTGGACCTAGCTATGTTTCGTTCTTTCCCCAAATGATTTGTGAGATCCAATAGCCTCCTATCTAGAGCAATGAGATGCTCTGCAAGAATAGTGAGAACATCATCATTGCTCAAAGGTGGGGCCATAGGAGAGACAAAAGGAGTAGGGGCTCGAGTGGTCTTGTCAAAGAAACTTGTCTCTACCCCTGAGACCATCTCTTGAGAAGTGAAACCAATAGTGACCTTTGACAACGTGTCGATGTTGGTGTCACACACTCCGCACAATGTACCTAAAAGTTGTAGATTGAATTGTAAAGCTCATAAAGTTTCACAACTCTCAAGTCTACAACCCACACAAGATATAGGAGGATGCATCCCCACATAAGGAAATGAACACTATGTTGTTCACGTCAAGCTTACCAAAATGTAGATGGGGACTGACTACTAAGGACTCTAAGTTATGGGATAGTCTAGAACAATAGGATTCCATGATCTACCTCAAGCTAATGGAATTTTTTGAAATAGTTTAACGTTTAAAGGCTAAAAAGGAAGAGTAAACTAGTTGTTGATGTCCTTCTACAAGCTTGAATATTTCAGGGAGTTAGGTGAGTAGGTTTTCAAAGTCTGAACTACAACTTCAAGAGCTTGCTGCCAAAGGACTATAGCAAAAGACATAGACTCCAACTCGGCATGCTAGCGTCTCCATGGTGTGCTGGCATCCATACAGAAAAAAAGTGCAAGGTATAGTCTGAAATCATAAAAAACTAACAACCTAACTGATGAAGTTTACTTCAATAAGGGAGACAAAAAGTAATAAAATGACAAAATAACAAGAAGAATCAACTTAATGGAGTATATGAATTGACAAAGAAGGGAGAGGAAAGTGCACCTTCCTACCCATGAATTGGTATCTTCAAGATCTTCACCTCAAGGAGAACCTACACACAAAAGATAGGAAAATCTTAGGGTTGTGTTTAGAGGACCACCTTGGTCAGTCCCCTGCTTTGGTGTTTCCACCTCCACGAAAAACTAAATAGCAACGATTGAAGAAATGTGATAAAGGACAGTACGTAGAAGTAGAGATACCAATCAATAAGAAAATTCAATATGCTATAATATCATGATAATGCAAAGTGAATGGGAAATGGAAGGATATCACCTTCTCAACCAAGTTCTCTCAAGGAAAATGGAGGAAGGAATGAGCTTGCAAGCCTTCAAAGACCAATGTTGTCACAACAACGAAGAGAGTGAACTAACAAAACACTAACTTGCAACTTCAATGAATGTGGTGGAGCATGAAAATGAGTGTAGAAGTGTGTAGAGAATTACCCAAAGTGTAAATATGATCAAGAACAATGAAAGAATGAATCAGATAGCCATTTGAAAGGTGAAAATGAAGGAAAAAGAGTTGTTCGAAGTCATTCAAGGGAGCAAAAAGCATTGCACTTCACGTCCAATGGAGGAGTGTAATGCATTTGTGGATTCTAGAGGTAGGAATCCTATTAGGATGGAAACGTGTCACACAGATGTCTACATGCTACTCTAGTGTCCCCAATAGAATATCCCCCACCAACATGCAAAATAGCTACCAAGTGGACAAGGAAAGGTGGCAGAAATATGGATTGCATTATCAGACTCAATTTTCTAAGGTAGGAGGTAGTGTAAATGTGGAATTTTCCTAGGGGTGCCAATTATTACCATTATAGATGGATAGAAGATGAGATGAGATGAGAAAGAGATAATAGGAGGAGATTCCAAGAAATAAATCATGTACAAAAGGATACAAGGAAAAATATGATGTTACCCCAAGAAAGCTAAAAATCCAAGATTGAATGATGATGGATAAAGTGTTGTTGATGTGGAAATGATATATGCTGAAATAACATAAGGATTGGGAAGGATATGTCTTGATCATCATGATTGGATTGGGATTAAGGCTAGGAAAGGCTAGGAACAAGACCAAAGATGTGATTGGATGATTTGTGCTAGATTGCATGACTAGATTGCATGGATTAGGACCTTCATGTGAATTAGGTTTGTTAGGATAAATATGATTGATAAAATGTATGAAAGGATATTTAGAATAAAAAGTCTATATTAGCTTTAAATGAGTGAAGTGATAATGAAGTGATTGGGATGGATGAAAATATCCTTAGACTAAAATATATATATTAACTTAAAAGGATTGAAAATATATGAAATGATTATGAAATAATTAGGACGGATGAAATGGATACGATTATTTCAAAAGAAAGATGTGAGGATAGATGAAAATATGGATGAAGATTCATTCTCACATAACATATAGGATTAAGAGGGGTGAGGAAAATATGTAGGATAGGCAGATGGGGATAGGGATGGAGGATGAATGGATTAGAAACATGTAGGATAAATAGATGGGGGGATTTAGAGCACAAAATTAGAAATTCCATGTAGTGAGCACTTAATTTGATATAGCATGGGATAATATGCACTAGGTAATGAGGAACCATGGTGACATCATATCACATTTGTATGACTAACTCAACAAATAAGAAGGTTGGTCTAGCATCTCATAAAGTCACAAAGAAATTTGGTGGACATGATGCTAGAAAACCACAAATAGAAGAAATTTCCCAACATAACACAAGATCATAAAGGATCTTGGTGGGTACTATGCAAGGCAACCAAGAAAACCCAAGAAACAAAAATCCAATACTTGCCCCTATTTTCACTAGTCACAACACACCATGATATAATGGATCATTCTAACCTCAAGTAGGTAAAGTAGGAATCTTAAAATAAAGATACACATATTTTGAAAGAATAAAACAAATAAAAAACATCTCAAGTACTTTCTCCATAAGGATGATTGATAGGGTAGATGTGGTCTGATTTGAGGAACAATTGTAATGGTGCAAATTTCTACCCTAGGCGAATTCCCCATTTTCATCACCCCTACCTTAGAAAATATAAATTCGATAATGTAAAACCATCCATCACCACCATGATCTATCCACCTAGCCACATATTTTTTTGTTGGTGGAGGAATTATGTCAAAGATGCATGCATTGTGCAAACATCTACACGTCGTGCTTTTGTCCTGATAGGATTCCTACCCCTAGAATGTGTATAAATGCTATGCTTTTTATTGGTCATGAAACATAATGTCTCTTACCTCCTTGAATGACATAATTTTATCCTTTTATCTCCCTTTGCTAATTCAAATCCAAGAATTCGCATCCTATTCACTCTCTTAGATTCTCTTGGTCTCTCTTCACTTTGTTTGATATTCTAAGCATCATTCTCACACATTCTCTCATTCTCTTTCTTCTATACCATCTCTTCTTGGCTGCAAGCTGGTGATTTTGGCTCCAACACCATGCTCTTGTTGTAACACCATTGCTATTGGAGGATCATAAAGCTTCTTCCTTCCACTATTGGCCTTGAGTGCTCATAGTTGAGAAGGTGATATTGTTCCTTGTTGCTTGTTTTTGTATCATCTTGTTTATTAAGTATCATTTTCGTTGTTTGTGATCTCTACTTAGCAATACTATTTCCTTTCTACTTTCTCTATTGATTTATACGCTTTAAGGCTATTTGATTTTCTATGGAGGTGGGAACACAAAAATGGGCATCTGACTAAGGCAGACCTTGAACACAACCCAAAAATTTTCTCGTTTCTATGTGTGTAGGTGATTTTGAGAGGAGCTACTTGAAGAATCAACTCATGGGTAAAAAGGTATATTTTCCCACTCTCTTTGTCATTCTAGAATAGCTTATTTATAGTATTCCTTTTTTTTTACTTGTAGTTTCTATACTTTTCTTACATTCTATAAAACCATAAAACATTAAAAAATCAAATAGTTAAGTAGACTTGTGTTTTTTTTCTGTTCTATGGATCTCTGTCCGTATAGGATGCCAACATATTCATGAGATGCCAACATGCCATGTTGGAGTCCAAGATCCACATTTTCATCCTCAGATAGAGAGCTATCTAGGAAACATACTAAACCTTTGAATTCATCTCTTTTGACCTTGTGAACATTTGGTTTTAGTAGAAGGAAAGCAGCAAGCTATTTTCCCTTCCTTTTTAGCCTCGGTACCTTGTCTCTTTCAACCTATCTAGAAAACTTGAGGTAGTTTAGGGCAGCCTATTCCTTGGGGCTCTCGTGTGACCTAGTGTCTCAGGGGTGATGATTCCCCCTTCTCTACATTTTGGTGAACCTAACATGAAGTCTTTGAATTTTTTCCCTTATGTTGAGAACCCTTCTCTCTTGTCAAAGGTGTGTTGTAGACCTACAAGTTGTGAAGATTTAAATGAGCTTTACAACTCAGTCTATGACCTCTTGACATGTTGTTAGGAGGATTTTATGACATATAGGGATGGATCCTTAGGTCACTACCGGTATCACTTTTGAGGAAATTATTTCAGGAATATATACAAGTTTCTTTAGGGAAACCACCTATGTTCCTACCCCTCCTATTTCTCATATAGCCTCATTTGTGGAGGAAGATGATGCTCTTAGAGTTCCCATGGATTAGCTTATTTCCATAGATCAAAGGATTTTAGAATTCAAGAACTATTTGGGGATAGAAAAGATCATGGCTATGTCCACTAGGGTTGTTAATGAGTTGAGAATTATGTTAGATAAGGACCAAGTAGGTCTAGAATCTCTCTGAGGTCTTGCTAACATAATGGAAACTCATGTCCTATCATACAATCCTAATTTGGGAATGGCTTGAGGCCCTGGGTCCGAGACTGTTGAAAGATAGATAGAAGTCTTGATGCCCATGGTGTCGATAAAAATTTCCAAGATAGGGCCTTCCATTGATACTCCTAATGCTTCCAACAATAATCTTGGGGTTAATGTTGGCTTAGGCGGTGGGGTCTTTTCTGGAATGGGGGTTGGTGGATTCGATGGTTCTCATGGTTCTAGTGGTGGTTCGACTAGTCTTGTCTCATCTTCTGACCCAATCTTAAATGTCGTGTTGCAGAACATGGATCAAGTGCAAAATTATTTAGCAAGCTTGTCCCAAGTCACCTATCAACCCATCTTTCAACCTTTCTTTTTCCACATCACTTTTTCAATAGAAATTCTAAATAATCCTATCCCTCAGGGGATGGAGATTCTGAAGTTTGAGAAATATGGTGGCAAGGGAGATTCTTAAACACACATCTCGACATTCAATGCCATGTGCACTGATCTCTTCCACCATGATGCCTTAATGGCTAAATTGTTCCCAAGGTCTCTTAAGGATACAACCTTTGAGTGGTATCGTTCTTTGCTTGAAAATTGTATATTTGCATTTGATCAGCTAGTAAATCAATTCCTTAGACAATTCTAGACAAGCATCGGGTCAAACATGGCCTTTTCAAATCTTCTCTAATGTAACTAGGAAGAACATGAAAATATAACTAATTTTATAGCTCATTATCAAGCATTATTTTCAAAAATTTCTTATCATTTTCTTGACTCGAATGTCCAAAAGGTTTTGATTGGTAACCTATAGAGATATTGATAGGAGAAATTTTCCTTGATGAAGTACCCTTATTTTGTGCATTGATATGCCACATTATGAGAATATCAACATATAGTTGCACAATTCGAGGGATCTTCCTCACACTCCCATTTTGAGGGTAGTTCTATAGTGTTGATATCTAGCAAAAATAAAGTTATTGTGACTGTGGTCTCTTTGTATAATGACAAGGACCTAAAATGCAATAGGAACTTTACAAAACTATTAGAATTATACTCTGCTATTTTGAAGAAATTATTGAAAGATAAATTCTTAACTTTTCTAGATCCTTGACTTCTCACCGAAGCCTTCTCTGGCTAGTATGATGAGCACACATTTTTCCAATACCATTGAGTACATGGACATGATACTAAAATATTTATGCACCTACATCATGAGATCTAGGATCGCATCAATGACAATACTATCCATCTTGACCAGAAGAAGCATAATGTTAATAATTTTGTGGAGAAGGCCAATAGTGAACTATAGATTTACACCGATCCATTTTCATCCCATTCTAAAAACTTATTTGTTGAACCTTCTACTTCTATTGAGTTTATTCCATTGGATTACATTCATATGTATTCCTCCCACTTAGCCTGTGATCAGTTCACAAAACATAACCTTTACCTCGCATGATTTACCTATGAATAAAGAGCCTTATCCCTTGTACATTCCTGCTCATGTCAATGGGAGCACTGTAACTGGTATCCTAGTTGACCTCATGAGTTGAGTGAATGTTATAATGGAAGAAATTCTTCTTATAAATATTTCACATAGGGAAGAGTATGAAGAATAAAAGGCCACAATATGCACACATGATGGACTCTCAGTCCCTCCTGTTGGTTACATCAGGTCTTGGTAGGACCCAGTGTCATGGATATGTCTTTTGTCATGATTCTAGAGTCATAACTATTCTAGGCGAAACTAGGCATCCCATGGCTAGTTTCCATGAATGGTGTCACTTAAGTGATTCAAAAATGTCTCAACTTCTCTCATGAGGGCTCTGTGCATGCCATTCATGACACTAGGTACAAACCACTGGTGTTATGTGGGGGTTTCTTGTTAGACCACTTTTGGCCCACTTCAATCAGACCTCTCCCTCCAAGGTTATACTTTCTATATCATGCCTATGTCAAGTATAAGACTAGGGGAATGGCACTAAAAGTTACCAATCCAATATCTCCCTATGCTATCTCAATAAAAGGCTCTATGATTATGCAATAGTAAACTACCTCCTCCTCCTAGTAAAAGGGGAAGGAGAAGCTTTCTCACAAACAAGGTCCTTCCTCTTATGCATCTTCTACTCCATGTTCTTCTAATTCTTTCCCTATTGTGGTATCCTAGACTTCTTCTTCCATGCCTCACATGGGGAGCCTAATGGTGTGATCTTGGTGAATAGCTAAGCGTGAAGTGTTTGAACTTCCTATCTTTCCCATGGTTCGTATACCGTTGTTTATGGAAAGGGGAAGGGTCTTCTTGGAGTTGCCTCTATTTATTTCCCTCCACATCCTCCTACCATTATTCCTCCTACCCCTCTGGTAGAAAATGAGAAGAGGCCCACTATCGAGGCACTCATGTCTACTTATCTACCTACAATTATTTTTTCTCTTGTGCTCCCTACTTTTGCCCCTATCCATACAGTTGTCCTTCCACAAGCAATGGCTGTGGAGGAAAATTTTGTGGTAGAATAGGAGCCTTGTATCTCTTTTGAAGTTGCAACTTCTAGTGCTTGGAGTCAACATAGTCATCTTGCGTATGAGTGCAAGCCCAAGAGAAAAGCTATGGTTGTTGAACAAGCTACCTTGCAAAAGACAAAGGGGGAGCTAGTAGCTCCTATTTCTACATATTTTATGTCTCCTCCTTTTACTCCTTTTTCTTCATTTCTAATCACCTTCATTCTCCTTATGGCTTCTCTAGTGGGCCATGATAACACTCACCCCAAAAGGGTGCAGGTGTTCATCATTCATTCTGTGGAGCCTTCTTTTCTGATGTCCCTTTTGGATGTCCCTCCCTTTCCTCAACCCATAGACATGTCGAACACAATAGTTGTTCCTATAGTGGCTCTATCTCCTCCACCTTCACTTCTTCCATGGGGATCCAACATCCTCCACTAAAGCATAAGCCAAAGGGTGACCTCATTTCGAGTGGTGATCAGAAGAAGGGATCACCTTCTTCAGGAGCTAGTATTGTTTTTGCTTGCATTGTCCTTGTGATAAAGGTGGCTCTTTCATCTCTTGAATTCATCATTTCCCCTCTGGATGAGGTTGATAGTGGATCTTAGGCACCTCCTTCTTCTCCCACCTGGTTAACACATGACACTTCGATGAAGTGCATATTTAACTTGGTGGATGATATCATGGCTTTGTTCTCGATCTTTGAAAGATTGATGACCCTTACCTCACAAGAGCTCAGTGAAGAAGACCTTGAGGGGACTTCTTCCTTGGACCTTGTTGTAGGAAATTTAGAGGGTACTCCCCTCGCTATCTCACCTTTGTAATCCCATCCTTCCTCCTCGTATAATGGTCTAGATTGGGAACAAGACAACCTGCTAGTCAATGAGGCATAGGGTGGTACCTCTTCTTTATATGTAACATAGATTGTTGTGTGTGTGTTGTGTTCCCCCATGCTTGTATTTATGCATTTCTTATCCTACTTGGAGGACCCTTGCTACCCTTGTAGGTGCTTAGATATAGGCTTGAAAAATCTGTCATGCACTTCCTCTATTTTTTTCATCATTCTTCTATATGTTGTGACTTTTCTTTTCGACAATTAGGGACGATGCAAAGCATTGGGGGAATTTAGGCCTTCCTTCTATGTTGACCCATTTTTTTATTTTTATTTTTTCTTCATATGTTCTTCATGATCTATAAATTTTGGGGATTGATGATAATTAATTCATACACTATGTGATACCTATTTATTATTGGGAAAATTTGTCTCAACCATGCAATTACATAAGTTACTATTGATACATAAGGTACTACTTATACGATGATGATAGGGGGTGTAGGGGTCCCCCCCCCACACAGGGGGTCCAGGGGGTAGCACACCTCGACGGGGGATTAGAGGTAGTGCCCCTAGAAGCCAAATTTTATGTACACTTTATTATTGTAAATTTGGACCATTCATCATAATGTTTCATATCCGACAGTTGATATTTTGTTGGCTTGACTTGCCCTAGAAGGCAACCCTATTTTATGAGGGAATTGTATTATGTTTATTTGTTGTGATGTATGCTGAGAGTCTGATAGAACTTGTGTTACCTCTAGGTCTCTGGTTGGTGATACTCCTATTAGAAGCTTACTTTGCAAGTATATTGTAATATTTGTGATTTTTGAATAATATATTAGGCGGATTTTGGAGTGTGGGGTTTTTCTCCCAAAAGGGTTTTTATCCCAATATGGGTTTTGTAAGTGTTAAAGATATATAAAAATTTTGCATTATCCTCCTCTCAAGATTAGTGTAGGATTTTTTTCCACTACCTTAACTTCCTTACATTTATATCTATGAATAGATATGACCCCAAACTCCTAGATCCCCTTGTCTCTTATTTTTTTTGTCTTTGTTTAACTCTTTCTTTGCTTTCTTCATGATTTTTTGGTCCTTATATGTTGTCCCTCACATGTGTTGCAACATTCCATGATTACATCTCACAATATATCATGGGCCGCAACATCTTTTCCTTTTCTTTCTCTCCTTAACATGCCATGTGCTCCTTTTCTTTGCACACACCACCCTAATGGGGGCCTACCATACTTCTCTAATTTTCAATAAGGTGAATTTGATGACCAATGAATCCCTTACTGAAGATTTTTCATTTTTCAAAAATTCATTCTTCAACAAGGACCCCTTAGTGAAATTTTTCATTTAGAAACAAATTCATAGTGAAAGAATTTGAAAATTTTCCTTTGAAAAGGGAGTACATTTTTTGATCAAGAAGTCTAAAATTTTTCCCTTCAAAATGAGCATTCTTTCCACTAGATTCTTTGATGACAGAATCATTTGCAGAAAATATTATCCTTTTCAATTAGAGTGTCACTTTGGATGGGCCCCTTGGTGTTTTGAAAGATTATCAAAGGGATCCCTTTGAAAACTTATTCAATTTTTTGCTCTATGATGTTCTTTCCCATTTGAACATTTTTTCCTAACATGCTTTGTTTGTAGCTTAACATGTTTCTTTGTAAGACTGAGCACCTGTAAAGCCCCTTTACATCAAGCTTTCCTAACAAGACTGAACAACTCTTTAAGCTTGCCTTGCAAGACTGAGAACCTGTAAGGACCTTTTTGCATCAAAATTTTCAGGACCAAGCACTTGTAGAGTCCTTTAATGTCAAGCCCCATATGACTGAGAACCTATGTTGCTCCCTTTATAGGACCAAGAACCTGTAAAGCATCAGTCAAATTTCTACAAGATCGAGAACCCATGGAGCCAATTTTGTAGGACTAAGTACTTGTGGAGAAATCTCTCTCTTCTCTTTTTCATGTCAAGGTAGCCCTACAAGATCAAGAACCTATAAATCTACCTCTTGCTCGTCTAGGTGTTCTAGATCGGAAATCTACTTCCTCAATGATTAAGGTATATTCTCTTCAATCTCTTTCAACTTTACCTCATATCTACCCTAACATGTATGCTCACTAAAGTGGGGAAAAATTGTGTCAATGGAGGAATTTTGATCAGGGATGCATGTGTGTCACATAGATGTCTGTGCATTGCATTTCCTTCTTGACAAGTTTCCTTCCCATAGAGTCCATAAAAACATTATTCTTTCCATTGGTTGTGAAATGTAATGTTTCCTACCTCCTTGATTGATGAAATTCGAGCCTTTTACCTCCATTTTCTAATTCAAATCTAGGAATTATTTTCCTATTCACTCTCTTGGACTCTTTTGGACTTGCTTGGTCTCTCTTCACTTTGTCCAACATTCTAAGCTTCATTCTCACACATTCTCTCATTCTCTTACTTCTATGCCACCTCTTCTTGGCTGTAAGCTGTTAATTTTGGCTCCAATACCACACTCTTGTTGCAAGACCATTTCTATCGAAGGATCAATAAGTTTATTCCTTCCTCTATTGGCCTTGAGTTCTCATAGTAGAGGAGGTGATATTTTTCCTTGTTGCTTTTTTTGCACCATCTTGTTTATTGAGTAGCATTCTAGTTGTTTGTGCTCTCTACTTAGAAATACTATTTTGTTTCTACTTTCTCTATCACTTTTTACACTTTGTGGCTATCTAGTTGTCTATGGAGGTGGGAACACCAAAACAATGGTTTGATTGAGGCAGACCTCAAACATAACCCAATTTTTTTCTCATTTCCGTGTGTGTAGGTACTTTTGAGTGGAGCTACTTCAAGAATTAGCTCAAGGGTAAAAAGGTATATTTTCCCACTCTCTTTGTCATTCTAGAATAACTTATTTCTAGTATTCCTTTTGTTTTACTTGTAGTTTCTATACTTTTCTTTCATTCTGTAAAATCATAGAAGATTAAACAATTAGATAGTTAAGTAGAATTATTGTGTTTTTGTCTATTCTCTAGAAATCTATCCATACAAAATGCTAATGCATCCCTGAGACACCAACTTGTCATGATGGATTCAAAGATCTATGTTTCCATTCTCAAATAATGAACTATTTGGGCAGTAGACTGAATCTTTGAAGTCAACTCTTTTGACCCAGTGAATATATAGTTTTAGCAGAAGGAAAGAGACAAGATATGTTCCCTTCCTTTTCATCCTTAGTATCTTGTCCCTTACAACCTATCTAGCAAACCTAAGGTAGTTTATGGCAACCTATTCCTTGGGGCTCTCCCATGACTTGGAGTGTCAGGGGTGATGTGTCCCCCTTCTCTACAATAATATATCCTATAAAGACTAAGGATGGATAGGTAAGACATAGGATTCTCATGACAAAATATTATCAAGATAATTGAAACCCAAGGGGGCTAATGGATTTTGTTGAATTACTAGCTGATAGGGGATGCTTGACTAGGAAACAAACACAAGGATGATCTAAATAAAATTAAGTACAAGGATGAACCTATATGAGAATGGATGGGATACAAGGATGACCCTATATATAAGACACATGATATATACATGATGTACAATATTTACATGAGATGAGTTTTCCTAACACTCTTAGTAGAACACAATAATTATGTTTATTTTATAGAGTCATGTAGGATATGTCTTAAAGCTAGTGTATGAAGCTCAAGAATAGGATAGTTATCCAAGTCATCAAAGGATCAATTAGGAAATCCCAAATGGTAGGATTAAGGTGGAGGTGCCAATCACAACTAGTTTCATTGAAAATATTGTTAAGGATTTTGAGTAAGGTTTTATTGGTTTCCTCATCTTGACCATTACCGTGTGGGTAATATGGAGTAGACCAAATTTGTTGAATGTCAAATTGTTTGAAATGGCTATAAACATTCTAATTTTTAAAAGGTCTACCATTATTATTGATAAGGGTGGAGGGGATGTCATTATAATAGATGATATGTTATAGGATGAGTTTGAAAGTTTGGATGTCGATGATAAGGGTAAGGGAAATGGAATTGGCCCCCTTCATAGTGTGCTAAGTGGTAGTGATGATGAATTTATGGCCATTAGATGAGGGAAGACTTACCTTACCATCGAAATCAAGGCCCCATTGAGAAAAATGTTATGATTATGTGATAGGTTGTAATGCTTAAGATGGAACATGAATAAGGTCACCATGCTCTTGATGGGCCAAATTTTTTTTTGACTTGTTGATAGGAGTGGACCATTCCACTAGTGTGAGCCCCAAAAATTCCATTGTGAAACTTTTGTAATACAAGGTATGATTCTATCACATTTAAACATCATAATAATAAACCATCAAAGCTTTGATGATATAACATGTCTCCCTAGATAGTGTAATAAGATGACTGTTGGATGAAGGATTTGTACTGATTACAAGTTAAGTTTTGTGGTAGGGTTTTATCATGGAGGTATGTATAGATATCATGGTACCATGGTGATTCAAGACCTAATATCTCACACACATATCCATATTTGGGAAATCATAAGTTGACATTAAAAAATTTTCAACCGAGAACTGACACTTGTTACTATGAGTAGGCATATCGACCAAGGATCCAATAGTGGCCATTGCATCAACTACCTTGTTGTTAAGGCATGGTACTCGTGCAAATTTTATTTGAGTGAAATATTATTTGTAGCTATCAACCATCCTTTTTTAGGGGAGAAGCTTAACATATTTAGTTTGGTACTCATTGTTGACTTGTTTAATGACAATTTAGGAATCCTCATAGACTTGTAGGTGGGTGATGTTCCATTTAAAAACCATATTTAATATTGTAATTAATGATTCATATTGCTATATTATTTTTGCATGAGAATGCCAACTTAAAAGCATTAAGAATAAAATCACCTTGGGGGATGATGAAGAGGATTCCCGCCCCTAAATTACAGTATGTGTATGACCCATTAAAATATAGCTTACATATGAGATCCTCATGAAATATGAAGATAGAATCATCTAGAAATTCTATTAGTAGAGGATGGGTGTCTATGAGTGGAGCCTCAACAACTTGATCTGCAATTACTTTTCCCTTGATTTTTTTTTTGGTCCACATACTCAATATCAAACTTTCTTGGAATCATAACCCATTTAGCCATATGACCTATGATATTTTTTCTTGAAAGGAGATATTTAAGAGTATTGACCTTGGAAATAAGTTTAATTTGATGGCTTAGCATATAATTTCTAAGCTTATGGGAACTAAAGACAACATCCAAGCATGCTCTTTTCATTGGGGTGTAGTTGAGTTCCTACCCAACAAAGTTGAGACTCATATAATACATGGCTCTCTCTTTTTCATTCTCATCATACTAAGCTAGGAGTGTCCCCAATGCAATTGATGCAGGTGAAATATAAATAAGTGTCCAGGCTTTCCTTAAATTAGTGGTATGAGAATTGGTAGTGATGCCAAATATTTCTTGATGCACTTGTCGACTAGTTGAGCAATGAATCTTCTGATAGACTATAGTTTCCCTTAGAGAATCCTAAACTATTTTAATGTCTTCACTGGGAGAATATCAAGAATTTCTTTAACCTTGGCAAGATCAACATCAATTCTTCAGTGAGAAACAATGAATCCAAATAGCTTACCAAAAGTAATTCCAAAGACATACCTTTTTCAGATCGAGCCTTAATTGATAATGAGTAAGGTGATCAAATATGCATTCAAGGATATAATACAAGGCTCTCTCCTTTTCATTCTCATCATACTAAGATGGGAGTGTCCCCAATGCAACTAATGTAGGTGAAATATAAAGGAGTAGGGGCTTTCCTTGAATTGGTGGTGTGAAAATTAGTGGCGATGCCAAATATTCCTTGATTTCATCAAAACCTTGTTGACAAATGTATCCCATTGGAAGGTAGTATATTTGTGGAGTAGATGAGTAAATGGTTGGCACTTGTTGACCAGTTGAACAATGAATTTTCTAATAGAATGTAGTTTCCCTTGGAGAATTCTCAACTATTTTAATGTCTTTAGTGGGAGCATATCAATAATTTATTTAACCTTGGTAGGATCAACTTCAATTCCTCTATGAGAAACAATAAAGCCCAATAGCTTACCAAAAGTGATGCCAAAGAAACACCTTTTTTAGATTGAGCCTTAATTAATAACAAAAAAGGTGATTGAAGATGCATGCAAGGATATTTGGATGAGCCTCTCTAGTCTTCTACTTACCAATAATATCATCAACATAATCCTCAAGGATGATTTGAATGAGATCATGAAAGATAGTTATCATGTTTCTCTTTGATAAGTATCTTCTAAATTTTTAAGACCAAAGTCCATCACTTGATAGAAAAAGGTACCCCATGGAGTACTGAATATGGTTTTGTGTCAATATTCATCTGCTATGTGTATTTTGATTATAGCCAAAGAAACCATCCATGGGGGGTAATATAACATGATCAATTGTGTTATCCCCAAATTCATTTGTGCTCAATTTGTGGGATAACCCATACAAAACTTGTCCATTTCATAGCCCACATTCTCTAAGCAGGTAAATTAAGGAAAAATTTACTTACCCTCGTGTGTGGTGCAAAGCCTTAAAAATTCATTTCGAGCATTTAGTCTTTTTGCCTTTCAAAAATTTGTAAAAGGTTAAAAAATACAAAATTTTAATTTCTACTGTTAGTTATTTTTTTGCATATGCAGGAGCATTGAAATTGAGTGCCCTTGCATATTTTTGGAAAAACTTAAACATGCAATAGTGCTAAATTTTAGCGCCTCTACATGTCTTCTTCAGATCACATTGAGAAATGTGATAGCACTAATTTTTAGTGCTATTACACTTCGACCTCCACACATTCTGCATTAATTGCAGTATTAATGTGTTTTTAAGTGGTTTTAATTGGTTTTTGTTTTTTTTTAATTTCATTGTCTTCTTGTTTCCACCCTCTATATATCCCTTGTGTTCTCGTTTCCTTTGGTGAATTCCTCCTTGTATTTCTTACTATGTTCACATGGATTCAGTTAGGGTTTTTTCGCTATTGATCTTCTAGGGTTTCGTTGTTGCAAATGGTTTTTAGGATGCCTATTTTTCATGTTTTTTGTTTCCTTTTCATTTTTTTGCAATGTATGTTTCAAGTTTCCATGTTATAGTTTGATTTGATTTTCAATTGTTTTCATGTTGTAAATGGTTAGTTTTTTCTAGGGCTACATTCCTTTTTATTTTTTATTGTTCTCCATGTTGTTAATGGTCGAGATAAACCCCCATGTACATTGTAATATTCCCACTATAACAAGGTGTTGCAGGTTTTCAAACCCCGACCCCCACATTATTCATAGTCCTATCATACATGCGGGATTTGAAACCCATTTTACACCTCCCTTCACATGTAATATACATCGTGTTTTTTTCAAACGAACACACACATTACCAATAAATCTATTTTTAAGTGGTGATTACAGTTTTTCACTTGTCAATGTCTAGTGTGTATCACAGGTTATAAACCCCACGCTACATATATGAAATTAGTAGATATGTATCGTAGGGTTTAAAACCTGTGATGCATACCTTGAAATACCATATACAAAACCCATTTAACATGCAATTCAAGAATTTTTCCTTTCTTTGTATACCAACAACAACTATTAAGCACACATGTAATGGAAAAAAAACTTAGTGCCAATGCATGATTTCTACCAATCTCACATGTAGGTCAAGGAAAAAACCTTGAAAAACATGAACCTTGCATAATAAAAAATGCATAAGTGTAGGAGTGGGTATTTTTACTGCTTAAATGCTAAACCAATTTTACAAGTATTTGAGTGGGAAATTTTCTCACCCTTTTGTTGATTTTTCTTACCCCAAATGTAGGGGCAAGGAAAAATCTCACCCTTACATCATTCTGACTTACCCTTATGCAAGAGCATAATTTTGTTGTGCTACTACATACAAAATGAAAAAATCAAAGTGTAAGAGCACACAAATTATGTGTTACTACACTCAAATGCAAAACTTCATGTAATGGTGCAAAATTTTCCTATAATTGCACTTATTAATTTTATCCCATGCAAAAGCTCAAAAAAAAATTTCCTTTGCATTTCAAGCTACCAATCCACTTGCATAAGCTAAGTTTTTTAGTGAAATTATATCCAAACCTCCAAAGCACATGCAAAAGATCATTTTTTTCTTGCTAGTGCATAGAACCCTGATTTTTCTCTAACATTGGAAAATATGAACTTCTTGCTATAGTTTCCCTTGTATGGTGTATCAGGCTTTTGCACTCGAGTTCTTGAAAGGGTATGAGTATTTTACTCTCCCTATAGTTGCTTCACAAATTTTTGAGTTGTCTCTGAGAAAAAAATCCATGAAGTATAAATACCAAGGGGTTTTCCAAACAACCTCAATTGATTCTAACATTGATGAAATAAAGGACACACATATAGGATATGTTGACATGCCTACATTTGTGGAGCATGCTAACAAGAATTCATTGGATGAGGGAATGACATACATTGTAGAAAGAAATATTTAGTTGGTGGCTACATTTCCAATAATGGAACACAACCCAAAGTTTTTTCTTACAGTAGCACCACATTACAACAAGGGTTATAGGAGTGTAAGAGATCCAAATGGAAATATAATCATCAAAATAGATGTAGATTTCTTTGAAAAGGTCTTTTAGTGTCCTAGAATTGATGCATATGTCGATCTTACTATTGAGAAGGCACAAGCCCATTGTGATAAGGATCCATATTATTGTAAGAAGGCAATCAATGCAAGACGGTTAAAGCATCCAAGGAAAAAAATATCAAGATGACCAAAGAGCTTTCCTCATGGTGACTTTATCAAGGAAATTAATGATCTAATTACTCTTCTCAACAAGGTAAAAGGGTCACCTACTTATTCTACTTTCCAATAATGGATATACTTGTACATTTGTATCATAAAGAAGTAAAAATAAAAAAAATATTTTGGGGCCAACAGATGAGTGATGCCATTCATGATCAACTTGTAAAGATGCCCACCTCCTTGAAATTTTATATGACCTTGTACTTGGTTTATGTTGAAGCATCTATGCGAAACTTTCTAGGATTGACATTAGAGGGTGATAAGAGGCACATTCTAGTGTATCAGTACTACTCATAGTTGACCTTGCAAAAAAGAATTCATCACTTTAGAAGGGTCAATGTTGCTTTATTTTCCACATATCTATGCATGTTTGATAGGGTATTGGGGAAGAAAAGTGTCTCAGATGAAGCATGGTCAGTGGTTAACAAGTTTAGTTATCTATACTTGTAATTTCCCACTTTCATGTATCTTAAAGTTGGTTGGTTTGTAGGATACCCATACATGCTCCCAAGGTATCAAACTGATAATATAATTCTCATGGAGATGTGTAGACAGATCATGGCTATCCACAACAAACAAGCATAATTATATAAGCCAAGGTTCAAATTCCCTCTCACCATAGGTAGGTATTCTATCCTCAGATCTACTAAAGGCAAGGCCATGGGATCAAAAATGTAATGGATCACAATGAAGACCTATAGAAGGAGTTTGGACCTTGACTACAAGGGGATGAAGGATAGAATCAAGAAGTTCTACACTCATGTACTGTAGAGAAGGGGGATTCACAACTCACGAGTTCTCTTCATTTAGAGAGCCTCATGGGGTGAACTACCCTAAACTACCTCAAGGAACAATGTGAGAGTTTTAGAATAAGCAAGTCATTAAGATTTTCTGGACAAACTAAAAATCTCTCGGCCAAAGGATAGTAGCATAGGATATGGATAATAACACGATGCACTGGCATCTCATACGGATCAAAAAGTGAACTTATCACATAAAATAGATAAATGACTACTTCTACTTCATTTTTTTAGAACTTTTAAAGCATAGGAAAAAAATAGAATGTGATAGAACTAAAGAAAAGTAAAGAATAAATGATAAGTAAGAGAATAAGAGATAGAAAAATACACACAAAAACCTACGTAATGAAGCCTCCAGATAGTAGATATCTTCAATACCTGCATCTGTAAGATTGGGAGAAAGTGTTGGGGCTGTATAGGGGTTTTCCTTAGTCAAACCCCCATTTTGGTGTTCCCAACTCCATGGATAGCCAAAAGATAGAGAGTGAGAAGCAAGCAAATGCGATGTGATAAAAGCAAATCCCGCTTAAGGAGGAGAACCTATATCACAAAATGTAGGTGATAAAAGCAATCCCCGCTCAAGGAGGAGAACCCATATCATGAAGTAGAGATGTAGTAGATAGGGGATATGGAATCCCAAGATGCTTGTAAGCACAAGGCAAGGGGGATAAATTTGAAAGGCTTAAGGAAGCCAAATAGGGAGAGCAAGAACAAAAGGGAGGGTTGCAAGAGCCAAAAGAGATACAAAGAGTGTTGCTAAAAGGGCTTAAGTGTGTTTGAAGCTACAACAAGCTATGTGAAGCTGTCCAGGAAAAAGTTGTAGAGTAGAGGGCTAGAGCCAAAGTTACAAAGAAGTTAGAAGTAGAGGAATGGAACTAGAAGTGAAAATGAATTGAAAGGATATCTTTTAAAGAGAGAAAAGAAGCTTCCTAGGTGGTTACTGTTATCACACGGGACCCTAAAACCCTCCCTTCAGACCCGTGTGGTCTCTGGCTAACCTCTCCGGTGGCACCCTCACTGACAATTTGAGCTTTTGGTGTAGTGGTAGCCAGTCGTGTTAACAAACTAGTGACTCTGCTGGGGAGGGGTTCCATTCCCGCCGGTGCTCCTTACTCACCTCGTGGTCGTTTGTGTCCAATACGGACCTCTCGGCTCGGGGGGGCTAAGTTGTTATCATGCAGGACCCTCAACCCCTCCCTTTGGACCCATGTGGTCTCTGGCTAACCTCTCCGGTGGTACCCTCACTGACAGTTCGAGCTTTTGGTGTAGTGGTAGCCGGTCTGTGTTAACAGTTACAAGGCATCTCGAGCTGTTACCACCAACCAAAGGAGGTGACAAGTGGAAAACATGCTTGGAGATAGCTATTTGAGCATTGAAACATTGTAGGATGCTAGCGTAGTTTGTAGACATTGGAATGGCACACTAGTGTCTGAATACATCACGCTACAACATGACACAAATGGGAAAAGCACAAAGTTTGATGAAAAGCTGACACATGAAGGTAGCTATTGAAAGGTGGTGCTGAGCATCCTAAGAAGGAAAAAAGGTTGATGTTGTTGGATGTTGTGGATGTGTTGCTAATATGTGGTTTTCATTGATGTCAACACTATTAGCATTTCATGTACTAGAGGTTGTATATGTCAAGGTTATTGAGAAAATTATAAAAGGAAGTGTTCTAGGTTCCCTTTGGAACTATCTAGGTCATGAAGGTGCTCTGTTCTATACGTTGAAGATTAGTTGATTTGGATTAAAGGGTTTATTGTTGAGTTTATATATATGATCTATTAGAAGTTTCAGAGGTTCGCATGAAGTTTTTAGTATATTGTGGTCTAACAGTGTTTTTCTAGTCTCTGTTAGTGTTCTTGAATGAAGATTGTGTGATTCTAGTTATCTTAGATGGTGTAGATATTTCTCTATTGTTTCTTGGTGCTCTCAGATGTCTCTCGATCATTCTCTATCTTTGTGGTACATCCACATTAATCAGTGAGCTCGTGGTTGAAGATGTTTTCTTGTGCATGTTCAACTTTTCATGTTTTTGGATGACATGTTGGTGGTAGCATGTTGTGGATCTTTGAGGTGAAATTAATTTAAGTCTTTTCGTAGATGGTTGAGAGTGCAAATCTCAAAGTTGATGAGGACTCTGTGAAATCATCCAAACAATGTAGCTATGATTCAAATGAAGACAACTAAGGCCAAGGAAAGAACACTCAGATATTGAATCTACTTTAGATTATTCCATATGTTCCAGTGAAGCAACCTCAATTTATTCTGGTAAATAAAACAAGTACATAAGCACAGACAAGTGCAAGTGTAGAAGAAAGAGTAGAAGATTCAAAATTCCAAGTAAGTCCCAAAACTCCAAGATATGTAAAGTTGAATCATTCTAAAAGTCAAATCATAGGAGATAAGAGTAAAGGAGTGCAAACTTGAATAAAAATTTCAAAAGAATATTGTATGATTTCCAAGATTAAACCTAAGAATGTCACTAAAGCCTATCAAAATGAACAATGGTTAGATGCTATGAAGGAAGAGCTAACACAAATTGAGAAGAATGACACATGGCTACCAGTTCCTAGGCCTAAAGACAAAAATGTGATTGGTACTAAGTGGGTATTTATAAACAAGCTGAATGAAGAAGGTGAAGTGGTCCAGAATAAAAAAAGACTAGTATGTAAAGGTTATTCTCAAATGGAAGGTATTTATTTTTAAGAAACTTTTTCCCTTGTAGCTAGAATTGAAGCTATGAGATTATTTCTTGCTTATGCTGCACACAAGAATTATAAAGTCTATCAAATGGATGTGAAGTCTACATTTCTGAATGGAGAACTAGAAGAAGTGTACATTGAACAACCAAATGGATTTCAGCTTACAGATAAGGGAGATATGGTTTGTAGATTGAAAAAAGCTCTATATGGACTTAAGCAAGCTCCCAAAGCCTGGTACGCTAGATTGGAAAAATATCTACTAAAGCTTGGATTCACTAAAGGTACTACTGATAGCAACTTATATTTCAAGTTAGATGATGATAAGGAGCTGATTATAGAAGTTTTTGTTGATGACATCATTTCTTGGAGGTGATGACAATCTATGTATGAAGTTTGTTGATGAGATGAAGAGTGAATTTGAGATGAGCATGATTGGTGAGATGAAGTTCTTTCTGGGATTGCAAATTACACAATTGGACTAAGGTATTTTAATATCTTAGTCCAAATATGTGAAAGAACTGTTGAAGAATTTTGGAATGGATGACTCCAAACCTATTGGTACTCCCATGGTGACCAGATGTAAGTTGACACAAAATGATTATTCTCCAAAGGCAAATCAAACCAAATATAGATCAATGATTGGTGGATTGCTCTACTTGACCCAGACTAGACTAGACATTATGAATGTTGTATGTATTTTTGCTAGATTTCAAGCTGATCCGAGAAATCACATGTGACTTCTGTCAAAAGAATTTTCAGATATCTAAAAGGAATAATTGAATTTGGACTTTGGTATCCAAAGGATGATGATCTCACCTTGTGTGCATACACTAATGTGGATTGGGTTGGTGAAATAGATGACATGAAAAGTACTAGTGGTGGTGCCTTCTTCCTAGGGAAGAAGCTAATATCAAGGTTGAGTAAAAAGAAAAACTCAATTTTTGTATCTACTGTTGAAGCATAATACATTGTTGTCTAATAATTATACTCAAGTGATATGGATGAAACAGATGCTGAGAGATATTAGGTGATAAATGAAGAGCCTATTGCCATATAATGCAATAACTCAAGTGCAATAAATATCTCAACGAATCTAGTACTACACTCTAAGACTAAACATATATCAATCAAGTTTCATTTCTTAAGGGAGAAAGTGAATGAGAAAGAAGTCCGACTAGAGTACGTGCCTACCAAAGAATAGATTGCATATATATTTACTAAGCCTTTACCCAAGGATACTTTTGAGTATCTCAGAGGAATGCTAGGGGTAATTACCCCTCCTGATAAGAACTAAATGATGCATTTTCTTGCATCAATCTGTGAGCTTCATTGCTATATTTTGATCCAGATTGATGTTTCCATGGCTACTACTTAGGGGGAGTAGTCAAATGTGTAGATATGTGGTTCATAGCATGTGCATGGAAAGCTCATTGTTACCTTTTCCATTGATGTCAAAGGGGGAGAAGTGTAATGTGAAAAATATTTTCAAGAGGAGAAGTGCAGAGGAAGTCAGTTTGTTGGGTTGATGGTATTTTTCACATCATGTGTTGCCATCAATGCTAAAGGGGGATATTATTGGATGTTGTGGATGTGTTGTTGATATTTGGTTGTCATTGATGTCAACACTATTAGAATTTGGTGTACTAGAGGCTGTATATGTCAAGGTTATTGAGAAAATTGTAAAAGAAAGTGCTCTAGGTTCCCTTTGGAACTATGCAGGTCATGAAGGTGCTATGTTCTGTATGTTGGAGATTAGTTGATGTGGATTAAAGGGTTTATTGTTGAGTTTATCTAGATCATCTACCAAAATTTTAAGAGGTTCGCGTGAAGTTTTTAGTATGTTGTGGTCTGACAATGTTTTGCTAGTCTTTGTTAGTGTTCTTGAATGAAGATTATGTGATTCTGGTTATCTCGAATGGTGTGGATGTTTCTCTGTTGTTTCTTGGTTCTCTCAAATGTCTCTCGATCATTCTATATCTTTGTGGTACATCCACATTAATTGGTGTGCTCGTGGTTGAAGATATTTTCTTGTGCATGTTTAGTTTTTCATGTTTCTGGCTAACATGTTGGTGGTAGTGTGTTGTGGATCTTTGAGGTGAAATTAATTAAAGTATTTTCGTATTGGAGATTTTAATTTGGGTCTCCACTATGTTATGGCCAACCTTGGTGGATTCACATTAAAAGTTTATTTGTAAATTTGGGCCGACATTACAAATATGTTTTATTTTCTTGGTTGAAGAAGTTGCAATGGAATCTCATGTAGTGGATATATAAGGGTGAATAGTTCATTGATGAAGAGGATGCTTCATGTGCTCTCATGTGTGTATGTGTGAATATCATTCAATTGTAGAGTAGAGTGTGAAGAAATTTGTGCAAAGTGTGAAGAAGTATTGAGCTTAATTGGAACTGTAATTAGGCTTGTGTAGAAGCTATTTTCTCAGTTCATACCCTTTGGATTTTTAATCCAACTCTATTGCATTGTGAGCCCCTTTTGTAATTGAGCAGTGAGCTCTAGGTAGTGTGCCTGAATGCATGTACATTCCCCTTGTTATTTTTTGTTATGATTTTAGGAGAGTATAATCTTGTGGACTAACATCTACCATGGTTTTTACCCTAACAGGGTTTCCATGTAAAAAAAATCTTGGTGTTCTTTGTCTCTTTGATGTGTTAATTTCTTGTGGCTAATTGCTTATTCATCATATATGAGATTAAGGTTAATCCAAGTTAGTAAAGTTTAAATTTCTATAACAACTGATTCACCCCCTTCTCAGTTGTTTGTCCTTGTTCTGCCAATAGATGCAAGGGATAAAATGGGCCTACACAAATGCTGAAGGAGTGGACATTAAACTAGGTGCAAGAATGTATGTGAAATTGCAAGGGGTGCAATTTTACGACTATACATTTTTCCCCCACTTTAGCGGGCATATGAATCTACACTAATATGCACACTAAAGGAAATCTACTAAAGACCTACCAAAAAATACATTAGACAAGAAAAACCTACACTAGATAGCAATGTTAGCACACAAAAAACTAAAGGTTTTGAGTCAAAAAAGTAAAAGAGACCTTGATGTAGAAGGTTGTCTTAGTACTGTGTCATCCCCAAAGTAAGAAATAACACACAGAAGAATTTTAAAATGAAGAGAGGAAGGGTATATACACAGGATGAAGAAGATGTAGATCTTCAATCTTGTATATACAAAAGAGAAGAGAAGAGAGAGTTTAAGAATGTAAGTACCTCACAGGCTTATAGACCTGCAAGGGAGGTGTCCTCTAAGATCTCTCTCATGAAAGATACCCGAAAAAGTACCTTACAGACCCACAGAATTACAAGGAAGGTTTCCTCCAAGATCTCTCACATGAAGGATACCTCGAAAAGCACCTTACAGACCTGCTGACCTGTAAGGAAGGTTTCCTCCAAGATCTCTCACATGAAGGAAACCCCAAGAAAGTGCCCTACAAACCCGTAGACCTATAGGGAAGGTCTCCTCCAAGATCTCTCACATGAAGGAAACCAAAAGAAAGAATCCTACAGATTCGTAGACCTATAGGGGAGTGACCTCTTACATGGAGGAAGCTCAGAAGAAGTGCCCCACAGACCAGGAAACCTACAAGGAGGTATCCCACAAGATCTCTCACATGGAGGAAGGGTTCTCCACAAAGTGAGAAACGAGCCATGTAGGCAAGTAAGCGGATAGTCACGTAGACTGTCGGTAGATTGGAAAGCTTTCAAAGGGGTCCTTCAGGAACCCTTCAAAGGAAGAGGGGTCCACACAAGGGACACACTATTTGAAAGGTGAGGTTCTAGCATTGAACTTAGCAATAGATTCATTAGAAACTTTAGCAAAATTATTAAATTGATTCAACAAAATTTTTGAATCAGTCTTGTCACCATATTGCTCTCTAAAAACCCTCTTGAATTCTTTCCAAGAACCAATGCTCTCAAAAGAAAAAATTCTATACCACTCTCGAGCATCTTCAATGAGAGACTGTATAAATAACTTCATCATGAAATCTTCTGCCTCTACCTCAAAATCATCCATAACATTAGCAAATTCCTTGAGATGATCTTCACCACTCAAGGCATTGTTACTAGAGAAACATACTAGATCAGGTCAAAAATCTTTAGGGAAAGGGTTTGGGTAGCCAGACATTCTAGTGAAATACAGTTTCTAGTATCTATCTACTTGGAGTGGCCTCCTAGTATGTCAATCCCTATGAACATCTCTTTGCTCATCATCTCTTTTGTTGTTAGAATGGATACTATCTTTACCCTTCCAACTTTCACCATCACCTCCCCCTTTCTTGCTTCCTTCATCATCCTCAAAATAAGAAGTATCATTCTTGTTCTTTCCTCCACCACCATGTCCTTGATCTCCACCACCGCCTCCACTAGGAGTGTGTTCATCAGACTTCTTATGTGACTCATTATTAGTATCTATAGAACTTGAAGACTTTGGAGTACTTGTGGACATTTTTAGAAAAGAAATATTCCTATCCATCTTTGCATTAGAAGCTATTATTTCAGCTTTCTTCAAATCTTCTTGCAAATTTTCATTCTACAATTGTAATTTCAATAACTCGGGATTTGGATGTGCAATGGATGGAGTTGGATCAACTTTGGGTTTATGTGTGGGGATTTCAGTAGATGGGGTATTGGTATTAGTATTGGTATTGAAGGTAGTTTTCTTGGAATTGTTAATGGGTTTCTTCCCATGATCTACAAATGATGTCTTCTTAGAATTAACAGGAGGATATGAGGCTCTAGTTGCTGAAATAGATGTCATGTACATATCAGTAGCTAAGGTCCCCATTGACACTATTGCTTTAGGAATATCATTGGTCATCTTGGAAGCAAATCTAAAAGGTTCTCCTCAAAAGTATTACGTCTAGCAACTTCTCTCATTTTCACCAAATTTTGTTTTCTAGCATCCCTCTCAAGTTTCTTATCCCTAATCTTATCTTCCCTTTCTTTTAATTCCCTCATTCTATTTTCTTCTTCTTCTTGGAGCCTTATCTCTTTCTCTTCTATAGCTTTTATGTCCTTATCTATATCTTCCTCATTTTCTAGAACATCTGCAGGCTCACTTAGGGCAGGTGTATAGTAGGGCCAGTCAATAGGATCTTCCTTAAGAGAAAAGTGGGATTGTTCATTAGGAGGGTCACCTCTTGGCTTAAAATTATTTCCATTAAAAATGGAACCAATTCCAAGGGTTAAAGGCTCTAGAAAATTCTTACTCTTTCCCCAAAACTCCCACCTATCCTCCTCTCTTGAAATATTAAGCTCATTATCAAACACTTGTTCAACTGGAAAACTTCCTTGGTCTATATTAGACCCTTGAACTTCATGTCCTTCTTCATCGATACTAGCACTACTTACATCAATATTGAAAGTAGGAGATGCATCAACAGGGGAATCGACAAACTTACTTGATTTAGAGTGTTTCCTGACCCATTCAGGTTGCTTCTCTTTTGTAGGTTCAGATTCTACCTTCTGCTCAAGATGCTTCTTCACATAACTTCTAGACTTCCTCATGATGTTGAATATTGCAAAATATGTCTTCTTATTTTCCTTTTGAGAACTGATCTTTACACTAGTATTAGAGAACTCAAAGTCGCCACCCACAATACTAGGAAATAGAAACTGATTGCATTTTGATTTTGTACCTTTTACTTTAGAAAAGACTTTAAACATTACTTGACACAAGGTGGCAGAATGGAACAAGACTCGACACATAAGACTTAGTATGATGGGACTTAATGCAACAAAATTTAAACTGATTAATCTTCAAATGGTAAAGAATATCATAACAAACAACTGAATCTGACTATACTAGATCTTAAATAGATACTTTGGACTTAGCTAGTCCCCAACAAAGTCAACAATCTATTGGTTATTTTGTAAGAACCAAACTAATCTCTAGAAGTACTTATGGATTTTTCATTTTCCAATGATCAATACTTCTATTCCTACTCTTTAGGCTCTGTGAAACCCGAGAGGGTGATCCCATAATGTATATTCAAGAGTTCACACAGTTATAACTAAATACATTGTCAATAATAGATACTTCTAATAAAACTACTCAACATAGTGCATGAAATAAGTTGGCAACTCATTAATCAATGTCCTATATATGGAGTATGAGAAGGTGGAACTTCAACACACAAAAAATACAGTGATATCTAGTTGATAATTTGTAAATTAAAAGTGATTAGCCAATGAATCAACACATGAACTAAACCACAAGTATTTTGCATGAACCAATGCCTTTATCCCAATCACAGAGCCAATATCAACCCATATAACCTAATAAAAACTTAAACAATAGCACCTACAATCTTCAAGAAACCCTGCATTACAATATTCCTCTATGAAATTCATGATTTTTGCTACTTGCAATCATCCTAACACCCAATTCTTACAAGTTATTAATTTCATCCGAGCACTTACATTAATCCATTGAATTAATAAGAAAACATGAAATTAAACATCCATTGAGAAGAAATAGCGACAAACAAAAGGAATCTTGGATTACTTTCATTCATAACTCACAAAATGCATACAAGGAGAAACAATAGCCATGAAATTGGTATTACTCTTTATTGTAGCTGCTATACTATTATCAAAATTACATACATAACATTGAACTCCAAAAGAAACTTAAGAGAAAAAATCTAAAACATGCTTTGTATTGTCCTGACAATTTCAAAGTGTTAAGTCAATTTTTCAACTAACTACAACTTCTAGCCTAGAATTCTTTCTTATAGAGATGAAAAAGAAAAACAAGCTTTAGGCTAGGAAACACACATGTCAAAATTTCATTGGACCACTACAACAATATTCCTTATTCAGTTACACTCAAGTCTTCAAGTGGTGAAAATAAACATAAGGAAAAATTGACCTCAACTTGTTGTAGAAAATAGGTCCCACCTCAAAAGGGCATCATTTTTTTGTTACAAAAGCTTCAAAATATTCCCCACACACTCAAAAAATTCCAACCATGGGAGAACCAAACAACAAAACTTATGAAGCAAGATAAGGAAAGCAGATAAAATGTAAAAATTCTTTTATCCATATCAGCACCACGTGCTACCCATTTCAAATTGAGGAGACAACAATATTTTGAATTTTTTTAGCAAAATGCTAATCTGTATTATATTCAGGCTATGCATTGTTCTTCTCCTATCCATTATTTACCTTGTTCATTATCAATCCCTACACAAATTCATTCTATGAATTTCTCCAACCAAGTGTTATACTCTTCTTCAGTGGGCCATTTTACATTCAATAAACCTTGCACTTTAGTACTATACTTAGATTGTCTAGCATCATTTCAGACCCTGACTTCTTTAACAAAAATGTCCATCTTTGTTTCAATCTCCACCATTGTATCAATATTTGGATTTAGTAGGATGTAGTTCGTGACAGTCAATGCCATCGTAGTTGTTACAAGCATCCCTCCCAAATCTTTCTTCCAGGTGTCAAATGGCTGCAACTCACCTTTTGGACTCAATATTTGAAGCATATTACATTCCTCTATCTCTTTAAATATTTTCATCTTACTTTGGAGTTGTACACCTAACTTTCCATGGAAAGTAGTTATCTCACTAACTGAACCAATGATTTACAAGATTTTAGGAATATTAGTAAGTGCCTCAAGATTCTCCTTCATTCTAGGCATTATTTCTCTTAAGCTACTCACCCTAGTAATTCAATTATTCCATTCATTCTTGAAGGCCTCTTGTACCCATAGATACTTTGTATTTGCTTCATGAATATTCTTGTAAGCAACCCAAACATTGTCAACATTCTCAAAAATTTCATTTTCCACCTTAAAATTTTCATGCTTTTCCTTCTTGACATTTTCTTTCTTAGCATTCAACTGATCATTCAAATCTTTAATTTTCAAGGCCAAGGTCTCCTTATCCTATGTAGAAAAATTTGAGGAAGAAGAGGATGGTAGGGTTATTTTCCTTTTTGACTGAGTAGCTTGAATAGTGGCCCTCATCTTATTTATCTCATCCAAGGCCTTATTGTACTCCTTTACTAAAGAATCATACTTTTTCTTAGTTTTTAACTCAGCTATTTGGATAGGATTTATATCTGTAGCTCTTTTGACAACTAAGGAACCAATAACTTCTTCAATAGGCCTAGCAATATCATGTTTACTAGTATTAGGTGTCATAGACCAAATTACAAGAGTATGCAACTTTGGATTATATCTAGATCTAAACACCTTATCCTCAAATTGATCCTTAGATATTGAAGCCTGAGGGTTTCTTCTTACTACATCATATGCTATAGCAGCATCAATATTACATCTTGGTAATAACATGATTCCACTATCTATGGCAATTTTCCTAGCCTCAGTAGGAGTAATAGAAACAATTTCAACCTCGATCTTTTCCTCCTTTGCTTTCTCAGTGATAGGTTGTTGTTAGGTCCCATTACTTTAAAATATAATATTCAATTTGTCGACCGGGTAGTGTTCAAGGCAATCTGCAATAGAAGAGGTGCAAAGTATCTCCCTCAGGTTTCCTAACTTTTAAGAACAACTTAAGATTAATTCTAACTTCAAACTATTTAACTATAAAACTATAAAGTAATTTATTCCTAAGAAAACATAAAATGCTTGAATTGGAACTATAAATAATCTAATTTAGAAAGCATAATAACTAATTTGAAAAGAAAAGAAATGACTAAACTAAGAAACTGAAAAATTATAAAAGCAGAAAAACTTATAGCAATCCATAAAACATTTTCTTAACAATAAAGATTCTAACTATGAATAACAAAAACTATGGAAGTGAAAAGATAAGCATTACTTCAGAACTAAAATTTCATAACAATAAACTTAATGACTCTCTACAGAACAACATTATAATAAAAGAGAACACTTATCTACTCCCATCGAGTGGCCAACTCATGGATTAACACATTCAGTCTTAGCTCACATTCACGGCTATTTTAGAAACACTTCTATCAATCATAGTTATCATCTGTGACTCATAACTTAGAATTTTAGATAACAATCTCTTTATTCATAAACCTTGGAAACATTTTGACAGTATAACATTACTTTTCATTGTATATCTTCTAAAGATCATATCTTTTATAGAGAAACTGTAACTACATCCTATATTTCAAATGGTATAGATAACCATTGAAAATATCTAGAACAGATCTATAGATAAATCGTATATTTTTAATCCCATTACATAGTATTTAAGAGGCTCAAGTTGAGCCATAAAGTCTTTAATTCAAAGGATAATAGAAATAATAACTTTAAAAACAACTACATCTTCGGTCCATCACCCTGAAGTTCTAGAGCATGTTTCCAGCATATATCTTCTAGTTGTTCTGGAGCACGTACCAACTGGATGCTTCAATCTGTAACTTTGATTGACCGATTATTATCTACAAAACACTCAAAACAACCCATTAAATCTGTATTGGAAAATTACTTTAAGAAATCAAAAGAAATAAAATTTATACAAGTTCTCACTAAAATTAAGCAATTATTTCTCCTAAAATTTAATTAATTGGCAAAGGATAGAGATTTTCATGTATGAACCAGGTCTTTATGGTATTATCATGATGAGGTTTTTTTAACCTCATCATTTCCTTCCCTTCCTAGTTCTTGGCAAGTCCTCTTGTCCCTTGATTATAACTCTACCCTCTACTCCATTCTTCATATTTTGCATTGATATCATACAAATCTTTTGCTGTGACATCAAAGTTTACAGGGGAATTGTGGAAACCTCCATGAAAAGAAAATCCCTGTTTCCATTCATTGAAAATTTTGTCATCCTGATCTATATTAGTATGAAAATTAGGGGCTAGATATAGCAATAAAGGAGGTTTGTACCTCATTCCTATCCATTTTTTCTGAGATCTCCTAAAATTTTAGCCAAGGCATCTGCTCTTCTGAAGGACCATCTAATACGAAGAGGAGAGATCACTTCTCTTTTTTTTAGATATATAAGCAGTGGAGTGTATCTCTCTTCACATGCGTGCCAAGCCCTGCCAACCAATTTTTGCCCCTATTCTATGAAATGATTATAACAAACTTGAAGGCTATCATCATACTTTCCCTTCATTTTCTCATCCAGCAAAAGAGCTACAAATTTCTTTTTAAAAGTTGTTGGTCTACTATTTGGAGATCTCATTTGAAGTCCTATACTTTTTTGTGCTTGAACATATTCTTTATTACGTTCTTTCCAATGGATTTGATTATGCATAGTAGGCAATAGAGATCTTAATTGCACTTCCCCCACAAAAAGATTAACAAAGAAATCAGTATGCTTTTCTAACAAAAGATCATGGGTAAAGAATTCATAGAGCATATCTTGCTCCTCAGGCTTTGAGTCTGCAAATGTTTTAACAAATTCTTTATCATTAGGTTCATAAGGCTAATCATTGTAAATTCTAAGAAATTTCCATCTAAAATATTGTTCATTCAAAAACATGGAATACAATTTGGATGGTCTCCTACAGGATAAAATAAATTCAGCTATTTGACATGCATCATGTTTCCCCTTATAAGCTTTATGAAATGCTTCTCTTAATAACACCATTTCCATTTTCAATATTTTATTCTCAACTTGTGCATTCCTTAGGAAATAGCACCGTTCCATCCATTTCATTAATAATGGAGGAATCTAAATTTGAAACCATTCATTTACAGTTGGCTCGGTTTGAACTTCTTTGGATTCCATTTTTGGTTTATTTGTGCTTTCCTGCAAGTCCTGCTCTAATTCTATAATCTTACTAAGAGAAGCATTTAATTCTTCTTTCTGTCTTTTCCTTTCCTCTTCAAAGGCTAAAAAAATGAGCATAAAATTTCCTTTTAAATTCTGAATTTCTTTATTTAATCCATCCCTGTGTATCCTATTTTCCTTATCACAATTCTAAATTTGTATTTGCAGCTCACTAATAGATGTATCTTTTCCCTGCATTTCCAACTTTAAATCCTAAGTTTCTTGATCCCTTTTATTTATTACAGTCTTATACACTATTATTTCCTCTTGTTGTAATTCCATCTTCTCCTTATTTTCATGCAACTGACTTCTTAACTCTTCTATCTCTAATTTCAATTTTTCCAATTCTATGTTAATATTTTCAGTTTCAACAATTTCAACAGCTTTATTAATAACTGGAGACAATTTTCCTAACATACTGTCATCAATCTCCATAGGAAGTGGAGATTGTCCCCTTTCTATTTCCTATTTTTCTTGTTCTACAACTTCTTCTTTAGACACCAAGTGAAAATGTACTTCTTCAATAGGCATTTCTTTTTCTGAGGATTGGTGAATCGACTCCTCAGTTTCCAAGTTTTTCTTTTCCTTTTTAGATTTTGACCTATTCTCTTTACTCTATGCTGGGGTTTCTGTAGATCCAAAGGATAATATTTACTCCACCTTAAAGGAGGAGTATCCTAATAATTTAAAATAGTTGGATCATTTAGAAGAAAAGTTCTTCTTTTCCTCTTCTTAACAGGGTGAGTATCCACATTTGGATTCACTATCTCTACATCTTCTATCTAGGCCAGAGTTTCAAACTCATCATTTCTAAATTCTGGCACTTCCTCACCAACTATGGTAGGAATTTGGGGTTCAGGAGCCTTAGGGTCTTTGGGGGAAGTTTCTCCAGAAGGTGAAGCAACTTGTTTTGAGGATTCTCCTAATTCTAACTTCCTTCCTGATGTAGGCATATCAAACTTCCCCAAAAATTTTTCCTATTTTCTTTTAGGTTTCTTATAGAAATGATATTTACAAATCAATTGAATTAACCCATGATGTTTTAATGGCCTTGAACTAGTTTTATATCTCTCTATTGAATAATTAATAGAATCATTCAAGAAATGAGGCAAATTAACCCTTAGAGCAGGGTTTTCCTTCCCATGCCACAAATGTGTTAACATGCGGAATGATGGTCCTACCATAGTGGTGAGTTGACCTTCACAAGTAAAATATAAAATAATCCATGCAACAACAGTACCCCAGGGTTCTAAGATAGAAGCTCACTAAAACCCCTTATTTTGTCCCCTAGTACTGACAACTATCATGGGTTGAGGATCTCCCTGTCTAAGAAACAATTCTGATAATTTCTGATATGTGGTTTGTGTTGTTTCAGATATTTTAATGCCAGAATCTTCTAACCCTGAAATAGAAGAGATAATTTTTGAACTCACCCTAAAATGCTTCCCATGTAGAATCACCTGACCATTAGAGTAGTTTTTCGCAAATGCATTCACCAGCTTTTCATTATACCCTTAAAACTTCCTGAAAAAATCCAACCAGCCCACTTCTTCAAATAGCCGAGAGATGTTACTTAACCCCAACAACTTTTCTGTAGAAGTCAGCTCATATTTCTTCTTTGTACTGCCCATTTTTTTTTCTCTCTTGCTTACCACCCTGCTGAAAAATTCAATAATGCCAAAGACTTGTGCATTGATATTTTTTTAAAAATATGACCAAACTGTAATCATTTACTCTACTCTTGCTTGAAGCTTGTTGTGTAATAATTTCAATTTGCATGAAGGGCCACAAAAAGAGTAGCGTACTTAACAATTAATCACCAAGTGGCTCAATTTACTAAATTGGGAAAGGAAACTCTTTCCAATCAATCATATTTTAGTAAAAATTAACTACTTATTTAAACAAAAAATTTGTACTTCCATTCCATGATCGCTTGAAGATCTTATACCTCTACCGATTTGATAGGATGATGCAAGGGTATTGGTTGAGGTGATAGTATAATTATTATGACATAAATGAGGAAGCTCATGGATGATGAAGTCATTAATGAAGACAAGCTATTATGACAACTTTTATTTATAATGGCAAAAGAAGGTGCGTGTACCAATGTACGATAATCAAAGCATCTAAAAAGATTTGAAAATTTTTCTAGAAAGGAGTTGACGAAATGAAAAATAAATAAGTTCCGGAGCACGCATAAAGCATGCATTCAGACAATGAAAGTGACTAAAGTTCCGGAGCACACGTAAGGCATGCATTAGGAGCTTGGAAAATGGATAAGTTTCAGAGCATCACCGAAAGATGCAACTGAAATGATAACCGAATGAAAGTTCCAAAGCATCATTGAAAGATGCATCTGGAATAGTAACTAAATGAAAGTTCTAGAGCATCGTCAAAAGATGCAGCCGGAGCAGCAACTAGATGAAAGTTTCGAAGCATCATCGAAAGATGCAGCCAAAGCAACAAGTAGATGAAAGTTCTAGAGCATTGTCAAAAGATGTAGCTGGAGCAACAACTAGATGAAAGTTCTGGAGCATCGTCAAAAGATGCAGCCGAAGCAGCAACCAAATGAAAGTTCTAGAGCATCGTCAAAAGATGCAGCCAGAGCAGCAACCAGATGAAAGTTCTAGAGCATCGTCGAAAGATGTAGCCAGAGCAGAAAATGGAGAGAAGAAGATAACGAACACCACTTAACTCGAACTTCAGGAGTTATATCATTCCACAAGAACATCTTTCCAACTTGGTAGGCTGAAGAGTAGGTTTCAGAGCATTGGGTGTTTAGACCATCAAGTTCCAGAGCATTGGCCAGCTGAATGATCAAGTTCTGGAGCATCTTGGAATGGTGCTCTGGAAGTTGTTATTCCTTTATGAGAGGTCCTACAAAATGAAAACACATGTTAAGTCCGCAAATTTATGAAAAATGCTTTTAAAACAAATTGGGTACACATGTCTTTTTATTACAATTTTTCATCAATTTTCAATTATATATATATATATATATATTTTAGATAACAAATAAACATTAAATCAAATAGACTCTACCTTGGGAGATTCAATGCATTGGATCTCTCCTTGCATTTCTACTAGCTTTGTAAATTCTTCTTTATTAACTAATTTATGGTAAATGTGTAGGTGATGACCATTAACTAAGAGAGTTCGTAAATCACCATCAATAGGTTTTAATTGAACTGTGCCATTTGAGAAGACCTCAGAGATTTCATATGGCCCGAACCAATGAGTTCTGAGTTTTCCTTTATGATCTTTATATCTTGAATCGAATAGCAAAGCCCAATCACCATTATGAAATTCTCTCTCTTTAATATATTTGTCATGCCAAACTTTTCGTTGATGTTGAACTAATTTTGTTTGATGAATAGCATCTAGATGAAACTCATTCTATTTGAGCTCATTTCAAATCTAGACCCAACTCCATAGCTGTACGTAGGGTTTGAAGTTCAAATTCAACGGGAAGAAGTGGTTTATTTCTGAAAACAAGCTCATAGGGACTGAATCCAGTTGGAGATTTCCATGTTGTATTGTACACCCAAACGGCTTCAAGCAATTTCCTGGCCCAATCTCTTCTTCCTAAAGAGACAGTTTTTGTGAGTATGTTTTCTAACTCCCTATTAGTCACCTCTACTTGACCATTTTCTTGAGGGTGATAAGGGGATGACTTCTTATGGCTCACCTAAAAATGGTTTGTAAATGCTAGGAGAACATTAGACATAAATTGGGGTTCCTAATCTGTAACGATAGTTCGAGGGGCTCCAAATCGAAGAAAAATTTTGCTATAGAGAAAATCAGCAACTTGCTCTTCTCTAGCAACTCGTAAAGCTTGAGCTTGAACTTCTTCCCATTTCGTCAGATAATCGGTACAAACTAATATATATTATTTCCCTTGAGAGGAAGGATCTATAGGGCTGATAAAATCTAACCCCCATTTTTTGAATGGTTCCAAAGTTACCTGAGGCTGCAAAGGCATTTCTATAGAAGCAGTTGGTCTTCCTACTCTTTAACATTCATCAAAATGATGAACATAATTTTTAACATCTTTATGCATTGAAGGCCAATAATATCCAACACCTAAAATTTTATGGGAATTTCTTTTTGCAGAATAATGACCCCCTGAAGGATCATCGTGACAGGCCCTCAAAATACTATAAGTTTCATCAACCTTGACACATCTTCTCAAAACCATATCAGATTCACAACAAAATAAAATCCCATTAATCCATTTAAATGGTGCACACTCTCGAATAAGTCGCTTCCTTTGTTTTGATGTAAATTTAGGAGTTACTTCAAAAGTAGCTAAATAGTTGGCAATATTAGCAAACCAAGGAACCTTTATAGAGATAGCAAACAAATTTTCATCCGGGAACTCATCTTGTATAGGTGCTCGATCCCCCTCTTCTTGTTTGATTCGAGATAAAAAAAATATGCCACTTCATTAAATTTCCCTGGCTTGTCAAGTATTGTCACGTTGAACTCCTGAAGAAGTAGTAACCATCTCATTATTTGACCATTAACTATAGGTTTATTCATTAAATATTTTACAGCTGAGTGATCTGTATAAACTGTAACTTTATATCCTGTAATATAATGATGAAACTTTTTGATGGCATGAACCACCGCTAAGAATTATTTTTCTGTTGTCGTGTAGTTTCTCTCAGCAGACATTAGGTTTTTGCTAATAAAATATATGACATACTTACCCCCATCCTCATCTTCTTGCCCTAATACTGCACCAATTGCATCATCCAAAGCATCAGCATAAATGTGAAAGGGAAGACTCCAATTTGGTCCACGTAGTACAGGAGTAGAGACAAGCTTTTCTTTTATCATTTCAAATCATTGTTGACACTCAGACGTCCAATTAAACTCCACATATTTTTGGAGGAGAGTAAACATAGGAGCTGCTATCTTACTGAAGCTTTCTATGAACCTTCTATAATATCCAGTATGTCCAAGAAAACTTCAAACATCTATTTGTGTTTGAGGTACAGTCAATTGTTGTATGACTTCAATCTTTTTAGGATCAACTTTTATTCCTTCCAAGGAAATGTGATGGCCTAAGACTATTCTTTGTTCCACCATTATTAAACACTTTTTGTGACTAAGGGATAGTTGGTTTTCCTCACAAACCTCCAAAACCCTATCTAGGTTTTGTAGAGCGTCATCATAGGTTGACCCATATACTGTGAAATCATCCATATAAACCTCTACACAATCATTACAAGTGCTACAAATATAGCCAAAATGGCCCTCTAAAAATTTGCTGGAGCATTACAAAGTCCAAAAGGAAGAACTCGGTATGCATATATACCCCAAGGACTGTTGGAAATATATTCCTAAATCATCATAGGCTGTAACCTCTATTGGAGCCAAGTTGGTGTGACATCTTTTGGGTCTGGCCGACTAGCAGCTTTGGATCATTGCGACCTTGCAGGAGTCTCACCGACCGCTTATACATTGGAGTCATCGGGATAACCTATGGTGGCTCGATAAGAAGTCTTACCGATGTGTGAATGTATTGTTGAACGGTTACACTTAGGAGTCTTCGGTGTGGCATGTGACTTCGCTATAAACTCTTGGCGACATGTGTTTATCTTGTCGATGTTCATCGGGGTAACATGAATGTTCCGGTATGAAGTCTGGGGGATGTGTTTATGTCTCGCCGATGTTGTAGTTTATTCTCGGTATGACTCCTAGCAACTAGTGGTCTTGGGGTAGCTTGGAGAACTCAGCGAGAGTGGTAAGTCTCGCCGACCATTCGGTGCTTGATGTAACTTAAAGTCTTTGGAGTAAAGTCTCAATGATGGATGTGTGTCTTAGCGATGAAGAAGTCTGTTGTTGGTATAACCCTTAATGAATCCGTATGATCTCTTGGCGAATGGCGTTAGTCTCGCCGATGTAAATTCTACTGTCTATGTGACTTTGGAGCTTCGATATGATGTCTCACTGAAAGCGATAAGTCTTGCTGACTGTTGAACATCTTGGTATAACATAAAGGCTTGCTATGTGGTCTTGGCGACATGACGAAGTCTTAGCAATAGCTCTCTGGACTCGATGTAACATCTTGGTGATAAGGATGACTCTTGGCGACATCGATGGTGAAGCCTTTGGGCATCGGGGAGACACTTCTTGTGTCTCACTGACAAGCCAAAATAGGTTGATCGGTCTGACCGAGAGAAGACCATCCTACATGGTGAATCAATAGCCAATCAGAGGAGCCGAATGGGAACCGCTAGCAGTTGGAATGTTTTGGCCATTACTAAGAGGAAGCTCAACACACAAGGGCGACATGGATTTACTCTAGGATCGCATATTGTGATGGGTTTGATGGTTCGATCGATTGACAGATTGTTGTGTGACTGTATGATCAGTGGATGAATTCTACTCTGTGAAGACTGTAATGTGAATGTTCTATAACAAGGTTATTCATGGTGAATGCTGCTATAAACTGACATCAGAAAGATTAGTCAGAACATTGTATGTAATATTTATTGTTGTAATACAAAGTGACTTCTCTTGGTGTGGTGGGTTTTTCTCTTGTAAGGGTTTTCCCACATAAATCTGGTGTTCATATGTGTTTGTCAATTACTCTGTTTCTGTGATCTCTTTCATGTGCATCTTAATTAGACTGTAATTGTAAAATTTAAAAAGGTATCTCTGCATTCTTCCTTGAGGTTTTGACGTTAGGAGAGTTGTTTCCGCATCTAGCTTTCCTTACAAGTGGTATCAGAGCCTGGCCAGTTGTGTTATCCTTGTGGGTACGTTGGGTTTTTTGAGTCAATTCTATTCAGTGGGAGTCTTGTAGAAGTTAGTCAATTTCTAATTACAGATTGAGATGGCAAGCACGTCAGGAAAGATTGAAATAGAGAAGTTCAATGGCAGAAATTTTGAGTTGTGGAAACTTAAGATGGAAGATCTATTGGTTGATCATGATCTTTGGATTGTTGTTTCTGGAGCTAAACCTAAAGGCATGAAGCAAGAAGATTGGGACCTTGCAGATAGAAATTTTAAGGGGCTGATAAGGCTCTATTTGGCAGACTCCATTCTTCTCAATGTGCATGAAGAGAAGATTGCATCTTCCTTGTGGAAGAGACTGGCATCTATTTATCAGGGGAAGTCTTTGGTGAATAAAGTATTCCTGAGGAAGAAGTTGTACACTTTGAGAATGCAAGAAGGAGGTTCTGTAGTTGATCATTTGAACACATTCAACATGCTGACTACATAGTTAACTTCTATTGGTGTAAATATTGATGAAGAGGATCACTGTATGCTTCTATTGTGTTCTTTGCCAGACTCGTGGGATCACCTAGTGATGGCTATTGGGAGTACAACATCGAATTTCAAGATGGAAGATGTTGTTGCTTCTTTGTTATTAGAAGAAATGAGAAGGAAATCTTCTAAGATGGCGAAGGAGGACCTTGTTGTTAGAGGAAGGTCGAAAGAGAAAGGCAAGAAGGACAAGAAATCAAAATCAAAATCAAAAGCGAGATCAAAGTCTCCTGGCAATAAGTCCAAGGTGAAGTGTTGGAACTGTGGGCAACCTGGTCATGTCTGAAAGGATTGTAAAGAGGAGAAGAAGAAGAAGAAGAAGTATTCTTCCAACAATGATTCTTCTCACAGTGATGGAGACGCCTTCATTGCAGCCTTGCCTACACAGGCATCAGATGATGTCTGGCTAATTGATTCTGGAGCATCTTTCCACATGACATCTCATAGAGACTGGTTCATGAAGTATGAAGAATACAATGGTGCAAAGGTGTACTTATCAAGTGATTCAACTTTGGAGATTGTTGGCTGTGGAAGAGTCAGAATCCAATTCCCTGATGAAAGAGTGAAGGGAATCAAGGATGTTATGCATATACCAGGTTTGGCTCGAAATCTACTGTCTGTCAGTAAGCTGAATGATATTGGAGTGCAAGTCATATTCTCTGGAAATGGCTGGAAGATGACTAGAGGCTCAATGGTACTAGCAAGGGGTGCTTGTATTGGTACCTTGTACAAGCTAGATGCACATGTTGTTCAATGTAATAGTGTCTCTGTAAAGTCACAGAAAGCTACTCATGGAGAAAAGAATGTAAAAATTCTAGATTTTGTAAACTCTATGGAAATTAAACTTCCAGCAGAAAGACTATGCTCTGGCATCATAGGCTAGGCCACATTGGAGAGAAAGGTTTAAAAACCTTGAAGAACAAAAACTTGGTTGAGGGGCTTGAAGATTGTAGCCTTGAATTTGAATTTTGTGAACACTGTATATATGGAAAGCAGCACCATGTTTATTTTTATTCCAGTCCTCATAAATCTTTTGGTTTTCTATATTATATTAATTCTGATGTATTTGGTCCATGAATGTTCCTTCTTTGTCTAAGTCAAGATACTATGTGTCGTTCATTGATGATTATTCAAGAAGAGCATTTGTTTATTTTTTGAAAAGTAAATCAGAAGTGTTCAGTCGGTTTAAGGAATTTAAGAACCTTGTAGAAAATCAGAATGGAAGAAAAATTAAATGCTTAAGGACTAATAATGGCGGTGAATTTTGTTCTGATGATTTCGAGAGGTATTGTAAAGACCATGGAATTAAGAGACATAAGACTACACCTTATACTCCACAACAAAATGGAGTTGCAGAAAGGTTCAATAGGACAGTGATGGAGAGAGCACAAAGTATGTTGAGTAGTGCTGGCTTGGAGGAGAAGTTATGGGCTGAGGCTGTTACTACTGCTTGTTACTTGATTAATCATTCTCCAAATTCTTCTCTTGTTGAGAAAACACCTTTGGAAGCGTGGTCTGGTAAGAAGCCCTATTTAAGACATATTCGTGTTTTTGGCTGTGAGGCATATGCATATATGCCAAATGTGAAAAGATCTAAATTGGAAAACAAGGTTGTCAAATGTATTTTTATTGGCTATAGTGCTGGCATAAAAGGATACAAGCTTTGGAATCCTGATATGGAGAAGGTTGTATATAGTAGAAGTGTAATCTTTCGTGAGCAGAAGCCTTCTACCTTGGATCTGCAGTCAGAGACAAAGTCAGAAAATAATAAGGATGTAGTTGAAATTCCTCCTACACCAGAGAAAGAGGAATTCAAAATTCAAATGTACCTGAAACTGAGGAGAGCTCAAGTAGTTATGAAAGTTTTGAAGAAGAAGAAGAACCTCAGCCTCAGCAGGTGAGGAGGTCAACTCATGAAAGAAAGCAACTTGATAGGTATGGGTTTTCTTTGATAGATTCTACTTGTGCCTATGCTTTAATTTCTAGCACTGATGAGCCTAGGATTGTGAAAGAAGCATTTAGAATGTCTGATTTAGACTCTTGGTTGGAAGCCATGAATGAAGAATTAGCATCATTAGAAAAGAATGAAACTTGGAGTTTGGTGCCCTTGCCTAAAGGCAGAAAAGCTATTGGCTGCAAATGGGTATTTAAATAGAAGATTGGTCTGGATGGTAGTGTGGAAAAATATAAGGTGAGGTTGGTTGCAAAGGGTTATTCCCAGGTAGAGGGAATTGATTATGGGGAAATTTTTTCTCCTCTAGCTAAGCTGACGTCTGTCAAATTTCTTTTGTCACTTGCAACAACGTATGACTTAGGGGTCGAACAAATGGATGTGAAGACAAAATTTCTTCATGGTGATCTTGAAGAAGAAATCTATATGTCCCAGCCTGAGCACTTTGTTGAGAAAGGTAAAGAGAAACTGGTTTGCAATTTAAAAAAATCTCTGTATGGATTAAAATAGTCACCTAGAATGTGGTACCATAAATTTGATACTTTTGTATTGTCTCTGGGATTTGTGAGATCAAAATCTGATCATTGTGTCTATTATAAAGCTGAAAGTGATCGTGTTCTTATTATTGCTCTCTATGTTGATGATATGTTGTTCATAGGCAATAGTAAGCTAATAATTTCTGATCTTAAGTCTCAGTTGTCTGCTAAGTTTGAAATAAAAGATCTTGGTGCAGCAAGGTATATTCTAGGGACAAGAATAGTAGAAAAATTTGGCTCAGTCAGAGTAAGTATATCAAGACTGTTCTAGAGAGATTTTGCATGAATGATTGCAAGCAACTAGTTGTTCAAGTCTTGTAGGGAATGAAGCTATCTGTTGAAGACTGTCCAAAATCTCTTACTGAGATGGAGGACATGACTACTGTACCCTATGTTAGTGCAGTTGGCAGTCTTATGTATGCAATGGTCTATACAAGGCCATACATTGCCCAAGCAGTGGGAGTTCTTAGTCAGTTTATGGCTAATCCTGGAAGGACACATTGGGATGTTGTAAAGAGAGTTTTTAGATATTTGAAGGGCACTTCAGATTTTGCTTTGTGTTACCATGGGAACTTGGTTGAATCACAGAAGACTCTTAGCATTCATATTTATGTAGATTCTGATTGGGTAGGGGACATTGACAGCAGGAGGTCCACTAGTGGATACATTTTCATGTTGAATGGTGGTGCAATGAGTTGGATGAGTAAGCGGCAAGCTGTAGTCGCTTTGTCCACTATAGAGGCTGAATACATGGCAACTACACATGCTTGTAAAGAAGCAGTCTGGTTAAAACGTTTGTGTTCTAACATTGGTTTTGATGCAAGGAAAATAACTATTTTTTGTGATAGTAAGAGTGCAATTTTTCTAGCAAAGAATCCTACTTTCCATGCCAGGATGAAACATATAGATGTACAATACCATTTTGTACAAGATATGGTGGAGGATGGAAAGGTCAGTTTGGAAAAAGTTGATACTCTAGAGAATGTTGCAGATGCATTGATGAATCCAGTGAGCACAGACAAGTTCAGGTGGTGTGCCAGTTCAATGGGCCTTAGTGCCCATGATTTTCAGTAGTTTTGTTGTGCTCTGGAGGTGCCTATGTGATCTTCGTCAAGTGGGAGATTGTTGGAAATATATGCCTAAATCATCATAGGTTGTAACCTCTATTAGAGCCAAGTTGGTGTGACATCTTTTGGGTCTAGCCGACTAGCAGCTTTGGATCATTGTGATTTGTATAGGTCGCTATGACCTTGCAGGAGTCTCGCCGATCGCTTATACATTGGGTTCATTGGGATAACCTATGGTGGCTCGATAAGAAGTCTTACTGATGTGTGAATGTCTTACCGAACAGTTACACTTAGGAGTCTTCGATGTGGCATGTGACTTCGCTATGAACTCCTGGTGACATGTGTTTATCTTGCCGATGTTCATCGGGGTAACATGAATGTTCTGGTATGAAGTCTGGGTGATGTGTTTATGTCTCGCCGATGTAGTTTATTCTCAGCATGACTCCTGATGACTAGTGGTCTTGGGGTAGCTTGGAGAACTCAGTAAGAACTCTCAACGAGAGTGGTAAGTCCCGCCGACTGTTTGGTGCTCGATGTAACTTAAAGTCTTCGGAGTAAAGTCTCAATGATGGAAGTGTGTCTCAGCGATGAAGAAGTCTGTTGTCGGTATAGCCCTTAATGACTCGGTATGATCTCTTGGAAAATGACGATAGTTTCACTGATGTAAATTCTATTGTCTATGTGACTTTGGAGCTTCGGTATGATGTCTCACTGAAAGTGATAAGTCTTTCCAACTGTTGAACGTCTCGGTATAACATAAAGTCTCGCTATGTGGTCTTGGTGACATGACAAAGTTTGAGCGATAGCTCTCTAGACTTGATGTAACATCTTGGCGATAAGGATAACTCTTGACAACATCGATGGTGAAGCCTTTGGGCATTGGGGAGACACCTCTTGTGTCTCACCAACATGCCAACACAGGTTGATCACTCTGACCAAGAGAAGACCATCCTACGTGGTGAATCAATAGCCAATCAAAGGAGCCAAATGGAAACCTCTAGCAGTTGGACTGTTGCGGCCATTACTGAGAGGAAGCTCGACAGACAAGGGCGGCATGGATATACTCTGTGATTGCAGATTGTGATGGGTTCGATGGTTCGATTGATTGATGGATTGCTGTGTGACTGTATGATTAGTGGATGAATTCTACTATGTGAATACTGTAATGTGAATGTTCTGTAACAAGGTTGTTCATGGTGAATGCTGCTGTAAAATGACATTAGAAAGATAAGTTAGAACACTGTATGTAATCTTTATTGTTGTAATACAAAGTGACTTCTCTTGGTGTGGTGGGTTTTTCTCCCGTAAGAGTTTTCCCATGTAAATCTGGTGTTCATATGTGTTTTTCAATTACTCTGTTTCTGTAATCTCTTTCATGTGCATCTTAATTGGACTGTAATTGTAAAATTTAAAAAGGTATCTCTGCATTCTTCCCTAAGGTTTTGACATTAAGAGAGTTGTTTCTGCATCTAGCTTTCCTTACAAGGACAAGTAAACATTGGCTTATCTTGGTCTTCTGGTGCTACTTGAATTTGGTTGTAACCACTAAATCCATCTAAGAAAGAAAAATATTTCCTCCTAGCCAAATTGTCCAAACCCTAGTCAACGAATGGTAAGGGAAAATAATCTCTAAAGGTGGCTTTATTAAGTTCTCTATAATCCACACAAATTCTCCACTTTCCATTTTTCTTTGGTACAACTACCATAGGTGACACCCACTTACTATCTAAGATAGGATAAATGAATCCTACACAGAGGAGTTTCTCAATCTCTATTTTGACAAGATCCTTTAATGCGGGGTTGAGTCTCCTTTGTGGTTGATGAACAGGTCTTATATTAGGATCACTATAAATGTGATGAGTACAAACACTCAGGTGATTCCCCCTCATGTTTGTATAGTCCCAAGCAAAATCTTTAGACCTTTTTACCAACACATTAAATAATTTATCCTCTTGTATTTTTGTCAACCAACTATTGATATTCATAGTTTTTCCTGGTAACAACATAATTGTTTTTGTTCTTGGAAAGGGCGAAGTGACAGTATGTATTGGTTGTAACAAATTATTGAGAGGATAGCTATGAGGTATAAGTTGGTGAAATCTTGTAATATCATCAAAGAAATAACTCATTCTAGGAATCATATTAGCCAAGGGACAAGGCATCCCCATGGTAACATAATTCTGTTCCATCCCACTTATATCAATCGGTTGTCCCAAAAAAATTGGTACATCCTCTATCACTTCTTCACTTGAACCTATAGCCAAGTGTGCAACCTCATTTACAAACTCATCCTCTAATTCCTCTCCATGTTGTTTAATCACTACCATGGCCAAGGAGGCAAAACTGTCTTGCCTACTAAATTCTTCTAGTTCATCAACCCGAACTTTATTATATTTGGTAGGTTTAGTAGGAGGATATAAAAATAAATGTTTACTATCTGGACCATGTGAAATGGTCATACCTCCTTCTCGACAATCAATTTTAGCAGTGATAGTAGCCGACCATGGTCTTCCCAAAATTATTGGATAACTATCTTTAGGTGTAAGTGATTGGATTATTTGAAAGTCAACTGGATATTCCCATCCATCAATTTTAACAAGAAAAATTTTTATAACACCTTTTGGAATGGCTATAGGCTGATTTTCCATCTGCAAGACTATAGTTGTAGGACTTAAATTAGTAAGAATTAATTTCTCCATTACATCCATCACCATTACATTAATAGCTGCTCCCAAATCCACCAATGCATTAGGTATTGGTACCTCATTAATTGTAATAGTAATCAGTGGACTCCCAGGATCATCATACTTTGGAGCAATAGTCTTTCTAGACAAAAATTCAGCTAGATAACCATCAATGTGCACAATTTTTATTTTCTTTGGTTTCCTTCCTAGAGTTCTAATACACAGTTGTTTGATCAACTGATTTAACTCAAGGATTTCCTTTATTTCCTACAACAATGGAACCTCTATTTGCAATTGTTTAATTTCCTAAATTAATGCAGTTTCAAAAGCTAATGTCATTTCCAGAGTATCTTTCAGAATTGTTGATTTCAGATGCTCCGGAAATGGTGCTTGAGTTTTCTTCTTTGAAGGGATATCTTTACTAAACTCAGTCAAAGACTGTCCTCCCTCCTCCCGAGGTAAATCAACAGCTCCTGTTGCTAAAGACTCGGTAATATTTGCGGGTAGTGTAGTATCTTTCTCAAAATTTTGAGAAATAGGTTCGTCCACTACTTCCTCAATAGTGGGTGATTGAAGTATCCTACTAGAACGTAACTGAACATTTCCACAATGGATTGCATTAAGTCATGTGACATTATCTTGCTTAGTAGTATATACCAGAGTATTCTGTCAATTGTTCTTAGGATTGGGAAGTGGTTGTGCTGGAAGTTGAGGTTGATTTACCTACTCAGTCTGAGGAAGATTTTGAGGTGGTGGTAATAGATTATGTTGTTGATTCCTCCTAGGACTAGTATAAAATTGATTTTTTCCTTGATTCCATTGGGGAGCAATGTGTTGTGGGTACCATTGTTGTTGTGACTGGTTTGGACACTATTGAGTTCCCCATGATTGACTTTCCCATTCAGGAGATCCCCAACAAGGAGTTCCTCAAGTAGGCTATGGAGGATAGGGTTGATTCCAAGATGGACGCCATTGATTACCAACCCAGTTATTCTGGGGTCTCCATGCAAAATTGGAATTCTGCCCATAAGAAGAATTACCTCCCTGGCGTTGATTTAGCACATCTATTTCTTCTTCAACCTGAGTAGTTTTTTTCTTAGTATTCTTGAGATCGGTAAGAAGCTCACATTGATTGGTAGGGTGGCTTTTCTCACAAAGTTGACAAACATTAACCTTGTCTAAAGGGGGCTCTCATAAAAGATGTTTATTTCGAAACCTAGGACAATAGATTGACAAAGTCTTAGGGTTACATGTCTTTGCTTGTATACCATCTAACGTAGTGATCAATTGGACAAGTATGTATGTCTTAAGATTTTCCATTTCTTCTCGGAGTTTACCTATCTCGTTATTCTCTTTGAAAAGATTTATTTTTCAAATTCCTCCATAAGTATGTGAAAAATTACGACACAAATCACATATGTCTTCAAGGTTTAACTGAGACACATCACCTTTTCCCATTAAATAAATACTTCTTGCATCATCATCGAGTCCTTTAAGAAATATAGTCTTGAGAATATCAACACTAATGGTCGTTTTTTCACATCGTTTAGATAAGAAAAGAAACCTATCCAAATAGTCCTGTAGACTCTCATCCTCATTCTGCCGAAGTTTAAACATCTCTTCCTTACGATCACTCACCCTATAATAACTCTGATATTTATTCAAGAACACAATCTCCATTTCTTCCCAAGTTGTAATACCTCCAGACGGTAGTCCCATAAACCAACGCATGGCTGAATCTTTCAAGGTAGAAGGAAACAACTTCACTTTCTTGTCATTTTTATAGTCATAGGTTTGACAAAGGACCTTAAATTCAAAGAGAAATTGGTCTGGGTCTTCCAAAGATAAACCACGAAAGGTTGGAAGGAAAGGTGGAGATATTTTTTTCATTGTTGTATCATCATTTGCATCTAGAGCAATAGGATAAGTGAATGTTCTAGGTAGTGGAGGATCATTATTATTACAGTTGGCATCATTACGGTTAACTTTTTCCCTCTGATCTCCCATGATGTTTAGAGGAATATGATCCTCAGAAATAATTTTGTCGACAACGGGTTACACTTTAGGATGATCTTCTGGGAGATAGTGGAAAGCCTTAGGTGGGTTAGGCTCAAGTAATTTGTTAGCAAAATGGTCTTCTGACCCTTGGGCCTCCCTATGTATAACTGGGATGTATTTTGGGGGGGTCTTTTTTATAAATCGTCTGTGAGGGCCTCTTTTCCTAACCATGGAGAAAAGGAAGCCACATATAGTATTTTTGGCCTAAAAGAGGTATTCTAGACATCTTTTATTAACACTTAAGCAAAAGAAGCTAAGGGGTCCCTGACAACGGCACCAAAAAGTGACAAGCTGTCATTAGGTCCCATTACTTTAGAATATAATATTCAATTTTTCGACCGGGTAGTGTTTAAGGCAATCTACAATAGAAGAGGTCTAGAGTATCTCCCTCAAGTTTCCTAACTTTTAAGAACAACTTAAGATTAATTCTAACTTCAAACTATTTAACTATAAAACTGTAAAGTAATTTATTCCTAAGAAAACAGAAAATGCTTGAACTGGAAGCGTAAATAAACTAATTTAGAAAGCATAATAACTAAATTGAAAAGCACAAAAATGACTAAACTAAGAAACTAAAAAATTATAAAAGCAGAAAAACTTATAGCAATCTATAAAACACTTTCTTATCAATAAAGATTCTAACAATGAATAACAAAAACTACGGAAGTGAAAAGATAACAATTACTTCAGAACTAAAATTTCATAACAGTAAATTTAATGACTCTCAACAGAACAAAATTATAATAAAAGACAACACTTATCTACTCTCGTCGAGTGCCCAGCTCGTGGGTTAACACATTCATTCTCAACTCACATTCATAACTATTTAAGAAACACTTCTATCAATCATAATTATCATCTATGACTCATAACTTAGAATTTTAGATAACAATCTCTTTATTCATAAACCTTGGAAACATTCTGACAGTATTGTTACCTATTTTTCACTCCAAGCTCAAATAGGTAGAGCTGAATGAAGTTCATCATTTATAGGTACAAAAAAATTTCATTTTTTATTTTGATTGAGTGTTCATTGATCATCATTGAGATCATCTTACATATGAGGCATCGTTTATTGTGAAAAATTTTAAAAATAGAAAATTAAGAAAATTTGCATAGTGATACTTTTATTCATTTTGTGAAATGTTGAATCTCGCACAAGCCACGAGAGTAACTGAGTTTGTTTCTGACAATCAAGAGATGAATACAAAATTTAAATACACAAGCTACACAGCTGAAAATAACATAAGAGTAAAGGAGAGAAGCAATTCATCATTGCCTGTAATGTTGAATCACTTCGTTGGTGCTTCTAGCCGTCGTGCCTCCAAGCAGTTGCAGCCTCGATTAATCACTCTGTGTACCTACAAAATCATTAAGGAAATGGTATTAGAGTTATACTCTAAGCAATGGTGAATTACTTTATGCCTTACGCCTATGCTACAGACAGGAATGTAATTTGCATTAAACCAAGCATTCATCAGATAATTGCAAAAGAATCAGAGAAGAAGGAATGTAATTCAATGGAAGCTTTTAGCTTATTTTATTTTGCTAACATGTTTGTTTCAATGTGCAGGAACATGTTTATCATGTTGGAGTTCAAAATCAGATATGTGGAGTAAAACGGGCTCCCACAAGGGTAGAGCTCAACATATTAGTGGAGGAATATGAAAGACAACAACAACATTCATGATATGATAGATGGTTATATAAGTTCTTTGCAAATGAATTACAGAAAATGAAATTTCAAATAGCCAACAGATATGGAAATAACATCAGATCAAGCAAAAGATGAGGCCATGAAATAGTGAAAAGTGTTTCCAGTTTACGCACAACAATATGGAGGACAACAATGACAGTCATTTAAAGGCTTCTTTAGTCAAAAATAGTAGAATGATAGCATGACGTTGATCTTAAGCTTACAAGGTATGTGCATTCATGAAAGTCACAAAGTGCATTAAAACATATTTTAGTTTTCATGGATAAAAGCTTCAGATTTGAATCCATTATGCACAGAAATGAAAATGCAGAAAAGAGTGGAAGTGTGTCTAAAGGTGAAAGCAACATATTTTTTCCAGAGTGTTAATGAAAACATGAAAAAAGCTCCAGCACTGAAGATTTAAGAGAATATGAACCTGAAAAATGAAATATATTCAGTACAGAAGGAAGAAAAATAACTATTTTCACTTCTTTACAGGAAAGGAAAAAAGTACTTTTGTTTTATATTTTCATTGAGTTCGAGCATGCTGTTAGTTTCATATTTCTAAGTCATCAAAAAATAGAAAAATGAAGCCAAATACAATGAAAGATTAACACCAAACCAGAGGGTTTTCAAATATAAAGGCTTGCTTTTATATACAGAAATCATATTTCTATGAAGCTTAAATATGCCCAGATTTAAGAGAAAAAAAAATGTGGCTGTATGTTTACAGAAAAATTGAAGTTCTCCATCTCTTAAGAGTTCAAATGCTATGTTTTACAGGGATCTCAAGAAGGAAATGTCATGGCGCAGCTAGAAGAGTAAAATATTACAGATCCAAGATTCATAAAGATCAGTTTCATTTTTTAAACAAGTTTGTTCTTTGATCAAAAGAAAATTACTTCAAAATGTCATGGCACAGCTTACAAAAATAAATTATTGCAGATTCAAAAGAACAGAAACCATATTCAATTATTCTAAGCAATTTTGTTTATTTCTAGAAAATATTTCAAAGAACTTTCATGGCGGCTTCAAGGAAATTAAGAAAACCAAATCAGAAATTCAAAAAAAAAAAGCAAAAAAGCAGACTTTTAACTCAAAAATACCTGATATAAGCTTCATATTTTCAAATTTGAAGAGCTCTTCATCAATTTTGCAGCTCAAGAATGATCATGGTGTCTAGAAAAACGTGGATTTTGTGCCAGGTTCGCAGCCAAGTCTCAAAGAAATGATAAAGCATCGATTTCAACAAGAAATCGCGTCCCAAAGTGTCTCTACGTTTTTGAAAAAATGTCATTTTGCTCTTATTTCACCCAGAAATGACTAGATTTGAAGTTCTTCATGGCTAAAAATGACAGGGAATGATTAAATTCCAGCTTCAAACCCTCTATGGTGGCGGCCGATTTCCTCCAGAAGTTTCTCCAAAGTCAAATGCAAATGAATGATATGTTTTTAGGGTTCAGTGTTGCCTTATTCATCCGCCCTAATTCCTTTTGACATTATTATTGATGATTTTTAATAATCATTTTGTTTTATTCTTCCTCCAAGATTCTTAGCAATGATGTGGTCGACCCATTTTAATTGATTTATCAAATGGTATGGTCGGCCAGTTCTTTTGTAAGGTTAAATGTGTTTTTCCTTATATTTCATAAGCATGGAGTGGAGTAATAAGTTGGTTAACCTTATCAACAATGGAAAATTTAATTATTGACAAGTATATGCATGGTGATCAATGGTGATTGGCAATTAAAATGCTTATTTTACTTATACTAAAGTAAGCTCACCTTTAGCTTTAAGTATAACATTTTATTTGCATATATTAATGTAAATGAATTAATTAAATGATATATTATAAATCATTTAATTAATTCATCTTTTTCAAATGCAAGTAAGATATTATATAAAGCCAAATCTCAGTTCACTTTAGTTCTACATCAGTTTCAACTGAAGACTTAATGAGAAGGATGTGCATGGGCGGATTGATACAAATAGGGTGAAATTTGCGTGCTTTAGCCCACTTTTTTAGGGAGTTGCAATTCAGTTGGAATAGTGCATGTATCAGTTATGACTTGGTAGTGAGTTTGAGCTTGATTGGACTTATTTTTGCATGGTTTTGGGCCTCCTTTTCAGAGATATTTTCTTCTGCTCAGATTTGGCTTTGGAGTGATCACCCTTTCTTGGAGTTGGACTTTCAGTTCTTTATGCATGCCTTTTGGAAAGGTTTTTGTACATATTGAAAAACTTAACTGTTTTTCATTCCAGTTCTTGTTTTCTACCTTTGCATTCAGCAAAGAAGATCATCTTGTAACTCAGCTTTTAGATTAATATACCAGTGTTGTTTACAGGTTCAAAGTGTGTAATTTCAGAAGATTCCTTTGAGTTTCAGTACTTTAGAGTTTGCCTTCTAGATTTCGAGCATCGTTTTTGTGAAGAGTTTGATTGAAAAATTACTGTGTTTCAGTTCTGAAACCTCTAATTTTTTCTATCTTTTTCACATATCTGTATGCAATTTAGTTTAAAGTTCACTGGTTATGCACTGTGCTTATTAATTGGTTAATAAATTTTGTCGTGAAAACCTCGTTTTCCCTCAATATTGCATTAGATCAAAGCCTCTATTTAAATCATTCAAGTGATTAAATTATTGAATCTAGTTGTGCAGATTAGAGTTTTGAGAAGTTTATTGTGAGTCATAATTGCAAGTCATTATCATTTAGGTGCAATCACCTCTCGTAGCTTTAGAATTTCAATTCAAGCAAGCTTTCTATCTCTTTCCCAACCAAGTCAGTTATTTTTTAGGAGGTTTTCATCAGGGAACCAACCCTCTCTGGAGATTGATTCTCAGTTTTAGGCAACCCACAGGCCTGAGAATCTTTCCATGTTTCAACAGATTGCTAGATTTAAATAATCGAGCGTTCAGGTGCAATCTGATTGACGACAGTTTTTGGCACGCCCGGTGGGACTCTGAGTCACTTTTCAGAGCAAAGTTTTTAACTGTTCAGTGCTGCTGTTTGGTATATGCAGCAGTTTATTCCAGCCTTTCAGAGGATTATTTTCATATACCTGGCGACTCCGTTTCTTAGTTTTCAACAGATCAAGTGCACACAGCTTATGAGAAAAATTCAAACACGAAGTTCTTCTTCGTTTGAGTACTTGCAGCTGTCTTCGCCAAAGAGAATAGGGAGGACAGCCAAGCGAACATCTAGTAAATCTTCAAGAAAGAAATCAATTTCTCTGATTCGAAGAGTAGAACCAATAGTTTATACATCGAAAAGAAGAGGCAGATCGTTAACAAGGCAGCCAAGTTCTTTCTCAGCTTCACCAAGTTACAGAGTACCGGTTCAACCTGTACCGATTATACAAGCAACAAATTTTAGAACAGCAGCAGTTCCGATGGTGGCTAGAGCACATGCTTTTGTTCCATTTGATGGGGGCAACCCATTAGATCTGGCTCTGCATGATGATATACCAGTAGCAGCACTCAAAAGTCTACCTTTCTTCACTGGTGAAGATCAGACTATGCCAATTGAGCATATTAGAGACGTAGCCTCATTATGTGGAGTTCACCATGTGACTCAAGAGAACGTGGCCTTAAGATTGTTAGTAGTGTCATTCAAAGGTAAAGCATCTCAATGGTTTTGTGGCTTACCAGTTCGTAGCGTCCCGACATGGGATGACTTAGGGGACAAGTTGACGAAGCAATTTTTAGATAAGTCCGATCATTTATCTCTAGTTGAACAAATGACGACTATTAAGAGAGTGCCACAAGAATAAATGATGGACTTTAATTTCAGATTCCAAAGGACATGGGATCGAATTCCAGCAACGGTAAGGCCCACTCCTGACCACGCTTTTCTGTATTTCCTTAGATCATTGCATAGTGATATTGCCTTAATGATACAGTCAATGGGTGGGTTAACCTTACCAACAGCATATGACATTGCCATTAGAGCTGAAAATTGTCTCATACAAGCTGGTAAACTTGCCCCAAGACCCCCTATGCCAATTTTCCTTGAGGTACAGCCATATATGCCCATTCATGTACCTCCAATAGCTGCTATACTTGTTGTTCCAGCCTTAGATTTCCAAGCAGTAGTACAAAATAATGTTGTTCCAGCAAATTCTGATTTGCAAGGTCTAAAAGATACCCAACAACAGCTAATGAATGACCAACAGCAAATGGCCAAGTTACTTCAAACTGTGAGTAACAATTTGGTAAGTCTTAAAAACCAGCAAGGTTAAAATTTCAGGCCTAATCAATCATCCTTTCAAGCGAATAGGCATACCTATCAAGCTGATTACCAGGGATAGAAGAGAAATTTTAACTTTAGGCCTAATCAACCATTTAACCCAGTTGCTGCTAGCTCTTCAAAAGAGCTAATGCCAATGTAGAACAACTTAGCACATGATTATGTTTGGTGTTATCCCTATAATTAGCCTCATAATCAGGCTACTTGCATGAACGGGGTGATCAATCAAGCACTCATGGTGCAAAATAGTTATGCTGCTTCTGAACAAACAAATAAGGAGAATAGTAATCAGCAGGGTGAACAAACACAACAAACTGACCTTGATGTTGCCATGATGAACTGGCAAGGAAGTGAGTTTTGTGGAGTTAATCACGTGCAAGGTCAAAATCAGTCAGCCACTTCAATTGCAACAAATACGAGGGCCAAAAAGAGAGCATTTGACCTTAGACAACAAGCTGTTCCTGATAAACAACAAGCAGAAAAAAATATCCAGCCTACTGTTCACCAAAAAAATCAAGATTTTACAACCCAACAGGGGCAGGTTCAGCCTGCAATAGCTCAGAATGTTCATGTTTTAACAAGACAGCAAGTTGGACCATCAAAGGAGCAGCCCAAAGTTCAGTTTCAGCCTCAAGCAGCTCAAGCAGACGTTGTTGTTCAAAAGGTATAGTCAAAGGTTGGTGCTTCTTTCAATATTGTTGAGCATATGAAAAAGACAACTGTTGGCATCACCATGATAGATGCATTACGCTTACCTAGGAAAAAAGAAAGTTTGCAGGAGGCTTTGGCTAAGATATCAATTTCTGATGAAGCAAATACAAAACAACCAAGAGTTCTTGCGAACAATTCAAATCAAAAGCAAGGACAGCCAGCTAAAGAGGTAAAGCCACCACCTTTTTATGTCAGTTTAATAATTGGTGAAAACATAGTGCATAACTGGATGATCGAAAATGGAGCAAGCAACTCAATCATGCCTAAACAGCTAGTAGACAAGTTAGGACTTGAGTATGAACCATTGTCAAAAGGGGTAGTTCAGTTGGATGGTACAGATGTTAAGTCGGTAGGAGTTATTAAAAATCTGCCTCTTACATTGCATGCCTGTCCTAACTTTCAAATTGCACAGGACATATATGTCATTGATCTTCCAGCCTATTTTTCCATTTGCCTATCTAGAGACTTCACTGCAAAATTAGGTGGTTATTTGTCATCAGACTAGCCACACATGTTTTTTAGGACCAGGTATGGTACTAGAGTTACGATTAAATCAGAATCATTAGCTAAAGACCATATTGAACCTTATGTTCTAAACCCCATAAACACAAACTTAGCTTTCCATGATCAGGAGGATCAATCTGTGACTCTCGACCCCACTGTACCTATAGAAGGCATACCAGACATAAATCTAGATGAGTGGGCAGCCAAGAATCACGAGGTTGATCTGTTCAATCTCATAGATGAAGTAAGTTTGGGCATTTATATGATTCGAGAACCTGATGCAGTTATTCCAAATCTGGTCAAGGAAGAAAAACAACAAATTAATCAACTTTGGAAGCTATTTTTTGATGGTTCTAGGAGTAAAATTGGTGCTGGTGGAGGAGCAGTTCTGATTTCACCTGAAGGAGACAGGTATTATTCAGTGTTTAGATTTGCTTTCAGCTGTTCTAACAATGTTGTTGAATATGAAGCATTAATACATGGCTTAGAATGGGCCAGAAAAAGGAAGATTAAGTGCTTGCAGGTGTTTGGTGATTCAGAATTAATAGCAAATCAAGTCAGAAATCTAAATTTAACAAAGAATGATTTGTTGAAATTATACAAACATCATGTTTGGGACTTAATTGAGGAGTTTGATGCATTTAATCTGCAATCAATGCCCAGACTTCAGAATTAGCAAGCTGATAAACTTGCTGCTCTAGGGTCATAGTTCGACATTCCAACTAAAATTCACAATGTGGAGGTACAGCAGTACGTGAAGGTAGTTGTTAGACCTTCAGTACCTGATAATAACATAAGTTGGTAGATTTTTTATAGTGATGAACAAATATGCCATTTTATGATGGAGGAGGCAGAGTTTTCTGGTGGAAACTAGCGCAAGTTTGATCAGCAATATGGTGATCAAATCATGCAGTTAAAGTCTAATAAGCTGCCAAAAGGTTTGGTGACTCTTGAGTCAATTTTCAACACTAATGACCAGGTTATAAAAGACAAATCCGGTATCACAGTGAAGCAAGAACATTACGAACAGATAGAAATATTCAAAGACAAGCTCCTTAAGCTTGGGAAGATCTGCACAAAGGAGGAGCAGCAATCATTTATCTTACTTTGTCAATAATTCAGTGACATATTCGCTTGGCAGTATGGAGATTTGAAAGGTTTCAATCCCGAATTAGCTCAGCATACAATTGAGCTCAAACCCAATGCAAAACCGGTAAGATAGAAGCAGAGGCCTCTGAATCCGAAGTTGGAACAATTGATGAAAATAGAATTAAACAAGTTGATCGAAGGTAGCATAATATTTCCAATCAAGCACACTTCTTGGGTGTCAAATTTGGTGCCTGTCAGAAAGAAGAGTGGGGAGATAAGGTTGTGCATTGACTTCCATGATCTAAATAGAGCTTCACTCAAAGATCACTACCCACTGCCTTCAATGGAACAAATATTGCAAGTTGTTTCAGGATTAGAAAGGTTTTCATTGCTGGATGGGTATTCAGGTTACAATCAAATTTTGGTTAAGGAAGAAGATCAGTATAAAACAACTTTTACCACCAAGTGGGGTACTATGGCTTATAGAAAGATGTCGTTTGGGCTGCCAAACGCAGGAGCCACCTTTCAAAGAGCAATGGATATGGCTCTCCAAGGTTTGATTAACAAATTTGTTCTTGTTTACCTGGATGATGTTACTGTTTTCTCACGTAATGCTGATGATCATTTTAGTCATCTTAGACAGATTTTTGAGAGGTGCAGAGAATATGGAATCTCCTTGAATATGAAGAAGAGTATTTTTGTTGTACACGAAGGTAAGATTCTAGGTTATATCATTTCAAAAGATGGCATCTCTATTGACCTAGAACGTATTGCAGCCATTCTAGCCTTACCACTGCCTACTCACAAAAAGGGTTTGCAGAGCTTCCTAGGAAGAATTAACTTTGTGAGGAGGTTCATTCCAAATGTTGCAGCGTTATTACAGCCATTAACAGCCATGCTGAAGAAAAATATTCAATTCAGCTGGTCAAAAAAGGGAAAGAGCATTTTTGAACAGATTAAAGAGGCACTTGCAGTAGCCCCTACTCTTATAAATCTTGATTTTGATAAGAATTTCATACTGTACGCATTCGGAGGAGTGGATACCATCTCCACAATGCTTTGTTAGCAAAATAATGAAGCTATGGAACAACCCATAGCTTTTTTCAGTCAAGTCTTGCATGACTATGAAACGAGATATTCATTCGTTGAGAAGCATGTACTTGCTGTAGTGAGAAGTCTGAAAAAATTCAGACATATGTTGTCTAATAATAAGATAAATCTACTGGTAGCTCACCCAATAGTCAAGGAGTTTCTGCTGAATAAAGATATTAATGATAGGCGAGCAAGCTGGATAACCAAAGTCATGGAGTATGACATCAGCATAAAAGTTACCAAGCTTGTTTGAGGTAAAGGACTGTGCGAACAGCTTGCAGAAAATGAAGAAGATAGCAGTGACGAAGTTGCTGCAGTTCTAAAAAATGAAGATGAACCTGTTGTTTCAGCTGTTTCAGCTAATTGGATTCATCAAATGGTCCATTATTTGTATATTGGAGATTGCCCATAAGGTATGGATAAATCTAAACGAAGGTATTATAGATTGCAGGCAATTCCTTATGCAATAATAAATGATGTTTTGTATAAAAAGGACTTCAATGGAGTATTCCTCCGATGTATTTACCTAGATCAAATTGAAAGAATTTTGGAGGAATTCCATGATGGACCTGCTGGAGGTCACTTTGCACCTCGTACTACAACTTTGAAGATTATGAGGGCGGGCTATTATTGGCCAGATCTTTTCAAAGATGCACATACTTATGTCAAAAAATGTACTAAATGTTCACTTTTTGCAGGAAAACAGAAGTTAGCAGCCCTACCCCTGAATCCAATTTAGGTTGAGCAGCCATTCGGGAAGTGGGGACTTGACTTTATCGGTCCTATTAACCCACCATCAAGTGTAGGTCACAAGTGGATCTTGACAGCAACAGATTACTTCACGAAATGGATGGAAGCAGTTGCTCTAAAAGATTCAAATGAAACTTCAGTCCTAAATTTTTATCAAGACATTGTTTCCAGGTTTGGTACACCCAAGTCCATTATTTTAGATAATGCTTTAGCATTTGTTGGCTTAAGAGTTTCAGATTGGTCAGTAAAGAATAATGTTTATCTAAAAACTTCATCCAATTATTACCCTCAAGGTAATGGACAAGCTGAATCAACAAATAAGAATCTGATTAAGATCACCAAGAAGACAATTGAAGATAATCAGAGGTCATGGCATGACAAGCTTAAATTAGCCCTTTGGGATGATAGAGTTACACCAAAATGGTCAACAAGTTTTTCACCATATGTTTTGGTTTATGGTAAGGAGGCCAAGCTGCCTATGTCAATAGAATTCCCAACTCTAAGTTACATAAAGGAACTAGAGTTACTTGAAGAGGAGCCAATGCAAGTTAGGCTTGCTGAGTTAACAAAGTTGGACGAGACCAGGAAAGAAGCTTTCAAAAAGCTTCAGATTCATCACTCTCAGATGAAAAAGACATTCGACAGAAAAGCAGTTGCACGAATCTTCAATGAAGGTGACTTAGTTTTCAAATGGGATGAATTGAAGAGTAGGCCTGGCAAATATTCTAAGTTTGATGCCATGTGGGATGGCCCATACATTATAACAACAAGGAAAGAACATAATGCTTTCCAGCTCTCAAAGCTGGATGGTGAGGTACTACCAATCCCTGTCAACCGGATTCATTTGAAGCAGTGTTATTAAGCTTCAGGCTTATTGTTGTACATAGTAGAATAGTTTTCAAGTTTTAGTATGCTATCAATAAGTGCCTGCTGGCACATTTCATTTCAGCTTTGTCTGGTTTTCAATAAGTGCAGTTGTTGCACCTGATTTTCAAATTCTGTCATAAACATAATTTCAGTGGTCTCTTTCAGTTTTTGCTTGTTGCTAAGTTACCATTTTCAGAAATTTGAAGAGCAGAGAAGGACTCCATACCCAAAGAATATGCTAGGCAACTGGTCTATTGTGTTTAGCAGGCAAACACTCCACAGAGGTCACCAATTTGTTACCTATTTTTCACTCCAAGCTCAAACAGGTAGAGCTGAATGAAGTTCATCATTTATAGGTACAAAAAAAATTCATATTTTTGCTGATTGAGTGTTCATTGATCATCATTGAGATCATCTTACATATGAGGCATAGTTTATTGTGCAAATTTTTAAAAATAGAAAATTAAGAAAATTTGCATAGTGATACTTTTATTCATTTTGTGAAATGCTGAAACTCGCACAAGCCGCGAGAGTAACCGAGTTTGTTTCTGACAATCAAGAGATGAATACAAAATTTAAATACACAAGCTACACAGCTGAAAATAACATAAGAGTAAAGGAGAGAAGCAATTCATCATTGCCTGTAATGATGAATCACTTCGTTGGTGCTTCTAGCCGTCGTGCCTCCAAGCAGTTGCAGCCTCACTTCATCACTCTGTGTACCTACAAAATCATTAAGGAAATGGTATTAGAGTTATAATCTAAGCAATGATGAATTACTTTTTGCCTTACGCCTATGCTACAGACAGGAATGTAATTTGCATTAAACCAAGCATTCATCAGATAATTGCAAAAGAATCAGAGAAGAAGGAATGTAATTCAATGGAAGCTTTCAGCTTCTTTTATTTTGCTAACATGTTTGTTTTAGTGTGCAGGAATAGGTTTATCATGTTGGAGTTCAAAATCAGATATGTGGAGTAAAACGGGCTCCCACAAGGGTAGAGCTCGACATATCAGTGGAGGAATATGAAAGACAACAAAAACATTCATGATATGATAGATGGTTATAGAAGTTGTTTGCAAATGAATTACAAAAAATGAAATGTTAAACAGCCAACATATATGGAAATAACATCAGATCAAGCAAAAGAGGAGGACATGAAACAGTGAAAAGTGTTTCCAGTTTACGCACAACAATATGGAGGACAGCAATGACAGTCATTTAAAGGCTTCTTTAGTCAAAAACAGTAGAATGATAGCATGACGTTGATCTTAAGCTTACAAGGTATGTGCATTCATGAAAGTCACGAAGTGCATTAAAACAGATTTTAGTTTTCATGGATAAAAGCTTCAGATTTGAATCCATTATGCACAGAAATGAAAATGCAGAAAAGAGTGGAAGTGTGTCTAAAGGTGAAAGCAACATATTTTTTCCAGAGTGTTAATGAAAACATGAAAAGAGCTACAACACTAAAGATTTAAGAGAATATGAACCTGAAAATGAAATATATTCAATACAGAAGGAAGAAAAATAACTATTTTCACTTCTTTGCAGGAAAGAAAAAAGTACTTTTGTTTTATATTTTCATTGAGTTCGAGCATGCTGTTAGTTTCAGATTTCTGAGTCATCAAAAAAAAGAAAAATGCAGCCAGATATAGTGAAAGATTAACACCAAACCAAAGGGTTTTCAAATATAAAGGCTTGCTTTTATATACATAAATCACATTTTTACGAAGCTTAAATATGCCTAGATTTAAGAGAAAGAAAAATGTGGCTATATGTTTACAGAAAAATTGAAGTTCTTCATCTCTTAAGAGTTCAAATGCTATGTTTTGCAGGGATCTCAAGAAGGAAATGTCATGGCGCAGCTGGAAGAGTAAAATATTACAGATCCAAAGATTCACAAAGATCAGTTTCATTTTTCAAACAAGTTTGTTCTTTGATCAAAAGAAAATTACTTCAAAATGTCATGGCGCAACTTACAAAAATAAAGTATTGCAGATTCAAAAGAACAGAAACCAGATTCGATTATTGTAAGCAAGTTTGTTTATTTCTGTAAAATATTTCAAAGAACTTTCATGGCGGCTTCAAGGAAATTAAGAAAACTAGATCAGAAATTCAAAAAAAAAAAGCAAAAAAGCAGACTTTTATCTCAAAAATACCTGATATAAGCTTCATATTTTCAAATTTGAAGAGCTCTTCATCAAGTTTGCAGCTCAAGAATGATCATGGTGTCCATAAAAACATGGATTTTGTGCCAGGTTCGTAGCCAAGTCTCAAAGAAATGATAAAGCATAGATTTCAACAAGAAATTGCGTCCCAAAGTGCCTCTACGTTTTTGAAAAAATGTCATTTTGCTCTTATTTCGCCCAGAAATTACTAGATTCGAAGTTCTTCATGGCTAAAAATGACAGGGAATGATTAAATTCCATCTTCAAACCCTCTATGGTGGCGGCCGACTTCCTCCAGAAGTTTCTCCAAAGTCAAATGCAAATGAATGATATGTTTTTAGGGTTCGGTGTTGCCTTATTCATCCGCCCTAATTCCTTTTGACATTATTATTGATGATTTTTAATAATCATTTTGTTTTATTCTTCCTCCAAGATTCTTAGCAATGATGTGGTCGACCCATTTTAATTGATTTATCAAATGGTATGGTCGGCCAATTCTTTTGTAAGGTTAAATGCGTTTTTCCTTATATTTCATAAGCATGGAGTGGAGTAATAAGGTGGTTAACCTTATCAACAATGGAAAATTTAATTATTGACAAGTATATGCATGGTGATCAATGGTGATTGGCAATTAAAATGCTTATTTTACTTATACTAAAGTAAGCTCACCTTTAGCTTTAAGTATAACATTTTATTTGCATATATTAATGTAAATGAATTAATTAAATGATATATTATAAATCATTTAATTAATTCATCTTTTTCAAATGCAAGTAAGATATTATATAAAGCCAAATCTCAGTTCACTTTAGTTCTACATCAATTTCAGCTGAAGACTTAATGAGAAGGATGTGCATGGGCAGATTGATACAAACGAGGTGAAATTTGCGTGCTTTAGCCCACTTTTTTAGCGAGTTGCAATTCAGTTGGAATAGTGCATGTATCAGTTATGACTTGGTAGTGAGTTTGAGCTTGATTGGACTTATTTTTGCATGGTTTTGGGCCTCCTTTTCAGAGATATTTTCTTTTGCTCGGATTTGTCTTTGGATTTATCACCCTTTCTTGGAGTTGGACTTTTAGTTCTTTTTGCATGCCTTTTGGAAAGGTTTTTGTATATATTGAAAAACTTAACTATTTTTCATTCTAGTTCTTGTTTTCTACCTTTGCATTCAGCAAAGAAGATCTTGTAACTCAACTTTCAAATTAATATAGCAGTGTTGTTTACAAGTTCAAAGTGTGTAATTATAGAAGATTCCTTTGAGTTTCAGTACTTTAGAGTTTTCCTTCTAGATTTCGAGCATCGTTTTTGTGAAGAGTTTGATCGAAGATTTACTGTGTTTCAATTCTGAAACCTCTGATTTTTTCTGTCTTTTTCACATATCTGTATGCAATTTAGTTTAAAGTTCACTGGTTATGCACTGTGCTTATTAATTGGTTAATAAATTTTGTCGTGAAGACCTCGTTTTCCCTCAATATTGCATTAGATCAAAGCCTTTGTTTAAATCATTCAAGTGATTAAATTATTGAATTTGGTTGTGCAGATTAGAGTTTTGAGAAGTTTATTGTGAGTCATAATTGCAAGTCATTATCATTTAGGTGCAATCACCTCTCGTAGCTTTAGAATTTCAATTCAAGCAAGCTTTCTATCTCTTTCCCAACCAAGTCAGTTAGTTTTTAGGAAGTTTTCATCAGGGAACCAGCCCTCTCTAGAGATTGATTCTCAATTTTAGGCAACCCACAGGCCTGAGAATCTTTCCATGTTTTAACAGATTGCTAGATTTAAATAATCGAGCGTTCAGGTGCAATCTGATTGACGACAATTATAACATTACTTTTCACTGTATATCTTACTTCTAAAGATCATATCTTTTATAGAGAAACTGTAACTACATCCTATATTTCAAATGGTATAGATAACCATTGAAAATATCTAGAACAGATGTACTGATAACTTGTATATCTTTAATCCCATTACACAGTATTTAAGAGGCTCAAGTCGAGCCATAAAGTCTTTAATTCAAAGGATAACAAAAATAATAACTTTAAAAACAACTACATCTTCGGTCCATCACCCTGAAGTTCTGGAGCATATTTCCAACATATATCTTCTCACTGTTCTAGAGCATGTTCTGATTGGATGCTTCAATCTATAACTTTGATTGACTGATTATTATCTACAAAACACTCAAAACAACCCATTAAATCTGTATTGGCAAATTACTTTAAGAAATCAAAAGAAATAAATTTTATACAAGTTCTCACTAAAATTAAGCAATTATTTCTCCTAAAATTTAATTAATTGGTAGAGGATAGAGATTTGCATGTACGAACCAAGTCTTTATGGAATTATCATGATGAGGTTTATTTTACCTCATCACTCATCTTCTTCATTATGAGAAGGTTTATCATTAGCTCGAGCTAATTACCATTTCTCCCTTATCTCTTTACTGTACTATTGAATCATAAATTCCTGAAACTCTTTGGACTACACAAATTTATCATCAACAATGAATTCATTACATTCCCTAATCCTAGGATCATCATCGCTTTCCTTATCATATTGCCATTTGACAATTCTTTCATGGGGAACATATGAACTATGAGTTTCCTCAATATGAGGAGGGAATTTTTGCTCCACCTCCTCATTCCCTAGCACATATTCTACAATTTTCTCCTCCCTAACTTCTTGAACATTTGTAGGCTGCTCTGGGATATCCATAGCTTGTTGTTGTTGTTCTAGGAGAACCTATGCTTGATATGTAGCCTCCTTCACCTTTTCCTTAAAATCGCCACTCTGATAATCCCTTAGCATAGTGAAAGGTAATTCAAGAGGGTTTGCAATTACATTAAATATGGACTTATATAAAAGGTATTCATCTTTATGATACTTTCTTTGATGTTCCTTATAGCTATCCATTCCTTCTTTCTAGTCATGACAACCTTATCACTTGTCAAATTCATTAATACATCATCTTTGTATAAGAATTGGGGGCATATAACTTTTAAGTTTTTCTCTCTTCTTCTTCCTCCCACAAAACCTTCCAAATAAAAAATCCTAATCTCATTAAAAGGTATTATGAGGTTATTCACCATGATCCCAAACTTTTCATACCCCTCAGGGGTAGTGATTGTGTAGTAAGAAAAAGCACATTGGGGATTCACCATAGTACCCTTCCTAGGATTTTTCAACATCTCATAATCCATAACATCAATCTTCCACATGAGTTCCATAAAAGCCAATATGTCTACGACATACCGGGGAAAACAATGTGGTGCCACTTTAGTCTCATAGGCTCTGGTCAAAGTATATTCTGCATGAAGAAAACAATTTTCCCAATTACGTGTTGCTCTAGATCCTAGTGTATCTTTTGGGCGCATGATATTTCTTATTTCTAGAGAGAGCCTGTGAATAGGTGCTACACCTAATTCTTCTAGGATACCATATCTTATAACATTAGCAAACAAGATATAATTGGAATTTGAAGAATCCTAATCCTAGATGTGTGTCCACATTTGTACTAGTAAAACATTATTTTCATTTTCCATAAGTCTCAAATCCAACTTCCCTTTCAAGTCGTAATCACCCTCCCATAAGAACATATGCATTAGTAAAGAATAATGAGGTAAATGTAAAGGGATCACCTCCTTCAAATTGAGGAAATCCTCATACATTTGATCAACAACATAGTTGGCATAATACAAACCAATGTTTCGATTATGACCCTGTATATCTGCCACCATCACCAATAAATTAGGGGCTATCCTTACCTCAAAATCTTGATTTAACACTTGATTCAGGAAATAATAAGTGTTCTTGAAATAATCCACAAGCTCTTCACACTCCAAAGGCTCAACATCCTTAGCGGTGAATTTATCCTTGCTCTTTCTATGTCGAACAAGTAGTCTCTCTTTGTATGCAAATTTATTTTTCTCATATTCAACATATACCTCAACACGCCTAAAATTTATAGTATAATTGGGATTTAACCCAAATACATCTATCATCTTGTCCTTTGTCACTTCTAGGATCACATCACCATTTTCACTCCTGATTGTTTTGTCAATGAGATTATTATGCCTGGCTAGTTCCATCATAAAATTCACCTCTACAAACACATTTGGCACTACCAACTTTCTTATTCATGACCCTCCTTCCTTTATGTATCCAGAGGCCTCTTGAAAAAACCTTTTCATTTCCTTTTTTGCATTTCTGAACCTAGTAGACATTGTAGGAGTACTTGGCGAAGGGTTAGATATTGCAAGTGGTTTTGACTTAACCTCAGATGAAACATCCTGAGTTTTAAGTCATTTAGCCCTCTTTTGTTTTGGTTTCCTCTTTGGCCTAATACTAGATTCAATGGGATCTAGATCACTCATGTTTGCAGTGTAAGAGAACTAGGGTTTATAATTTCTTACAGTCGAAAATAAACACTTTACAATTATGAGAAAAATAGGCACTACTTTCAGTACAAAAATATCTCCCCAAACTTTACCCAACACTTATCACTAAACTGAAGCTATCAGTAATGGACAAGTAGAAAATTGTCCCAATTTCCTATCATCCTTCTAAGGTATTTCACCTTAATCTTTCCGCTAGAAATAAATGTACAATTTTCTTACCCTGGTGAACTCTTTGCCACACTTGTCATTGTATTTTCTAGAGATTTCCATACAATTTTCTGAGCAGCTTCTAGTATCCTTTCTACTTTCTAGTGAATCTAAATGCATGACCAACCAGGTGTCTACTTTCTTTTACAGCCAAGAGATGAGCATGCCACCATTAATGCTTGATAGTAAGTTCATGCAAGCGAGTTGACAATTAGTTTTTCACGTTCAAACCTTGATTGTTGATCACTCTATTTTTAAACTATATCAACGGTTATCAATTCACCTCACTATTTTCTTCCTTGCTTTATATGAGGTCCTCAAGATTCTACCATGTTTCCTCTTCATGGAATTAGTTGTCACTTATCGCTGATATACCTCATCCTTGACTAGCTCCATCAGCGATGAAAGCATTCATGTGATGAAATCTCAACCCTTGGATTTGTGGCCCATCCTTGATCACATTCATTTTCCCATCGCACATTGCTAATTAAAAATTTACATCTTGGATCCTATTAGCAACAAGAGATATAGTGAAGAGATCAGATTAGGACACATACACCTACAAGAAAATCAACGGTACAAAAGACATCACAAATAAGATTTATTTAGATTAGCAAATGAAACTTTAAATAGAGAACTCCATCGCTTAACACTATTTTGTAAATTAAGCTTTGGAATGAATCTGTGATGAGTGATAAAATGAAAAAACATCAGGTCATCACTCATAGCTAATTCTCCTCATATATTTTATGAGCAATTAGTGATAAGAGATCTTCATAGTGGCATTTTGTATCATGTATTTCTAATATAGAATTTAGCACTTAAAACATATCTATGATATGCAATGCATGAGAAACCCATCATATCGCTCATCACTAATTAAAATTTATCATTTCATAATCATCCATGATGAGTGATGAAAATAAGAACATAAGGCCAAAGTCCATCGCTTATCACTATTACAATACTCAAGGCTGAAAAGCCATTAGCAATAAGTGATACCTCAATGATATAAGTAACATTTCTCATTGCGCATTGATATCAAGAGCTCTAGCAGCTATTTGTGATGAGTGAAAACAAAGAAATACCACTCATCACTTGTCACCAATTCGAAACATACACTTTTGAAGTAATCAACAATGAGCGATAAAGAGAGGTGGCTGACAAGACTTAAGTGAAAACATTAAAGCACATGCTCATAAGTTGTTTTAATGAAGGGGACCCTCTAGGATGATACAATAGAAAAGGCTTAAAGGTTCCTAATTCATAAAATGCAAAGGATGTAAGGGCCAAAAAGGCTCTTTACTTAACCTTATAAAAATAAGAAACTTGGACCTAGGCAAGGGGGAATAGTTACCCTACAACCATGGATGGCATAAGATGTTTTAATGTGACCAGCGATGAGCAATAGGAAGTCAACAGTGAAGAGAAAATAAATTCCTAACTCAATAGGTATCAGCCAAAATGTGACAAGGCTTTGAGATGGAACATCAAAATTTTATAGGTTCCATCAGTGGCTTCGATTGGGGATGCATGCCTCTTGTAGGCATGGTGAGATCCTAAAAATATCAGGTTGAAGTAGATGAAAATTAGGGATAAAACAAGAGGACCAAAACCAAGGAGCTACCCAGACTAGGTAGTAGGACCAAAGTAGACACAACAAAAGCAAAAACGCCTATATACATAATATACAAAACCTACATCATACATAGAAAAATAACATAATTAGGAGAAGTATGGCTTTCAGAATTGTCCATGTACTGACAGTTCAAAAAGTTCACTTGTTAAGATTTGAAGGAAATATGAATCCTCCCCATGTGTGTTGGCTACCAGGTAAGGGCCTACCCATAGTGCTCCAAACTTTCCCCGTTTACCCTTGTCTTGAGCCCTCTCATTCTAGGCTAACACCATACTATTTAACTCAATTTTTTTGGGAGCTCTCTTATCATGTAGTTGCTTAACTTGCAACTTCATCTTCATATTTTTAGCATGAGCTTCTCTTCTAGTTTCATCCAATTGCACCAAATTATTTATTCTATGTTGCATATAATTAGATATCTCTTCATCACACTCCTGCATGAATTTATACATCTTCAAAAGGTTATTTTGTGGCAATCTAGCATCTAGACCATATACTAAGCCAAATGGTGAATAACCAGTAGCCTTTTTCACAATCGCTCTATCTACCTAGAGTGCCAATTTTAGCTTTGAGTCCCAAGCCTTTTTGTTCTTCTCCATCACTCTCTTGATGATTTTAATCAAGCTCTTATTTCTAGACCTAGCTTGACCATTTCCTTGAGGATGGTAAGGTGATGAATAAGAAACCTATATACCATATCTCTCACAAAAGTCCTTGAATTCATCTGACTTGAAACACATAGCATTATCTAAGATAATCTTCTCAGTGACTCCAAATTTGATGAGAATATTATTCAATAGGAAATCCACCACCACCTTGCTTGTTGCTTTCTTCATGGGTATTGCTTCTACCCAGTTTATGAAATAATCAATGGCAACAAGAATCCATGAGTGGCATCCACTATACTTTTTTGGTATCTCTCCAATCAAATAAATCCCCCATTTTTGGAAAGGGGCTTGAACTATCATAGGCCTAAGTGGTAAATTTCCTAAAAACTTCAACTTTCCTGAAAACCTTTGAAAATCATCACAAGTCTTAACAAACTTGTGGGCATCCTTAAAAAAAGTAGGCCACCAAAATCCTGCTCTTAAAATCTTGTGTGTAGTAGTCTTTACCATGTAATTACCACCACACACCCCATTGTGCATTTCCTGCAAGAGTTCTAGTGCCTGCTTAAAATATACACATTTAAGAAGTACACCATCCAGGCTTCTCCACCAAAGCTCATTGTCAATAATCACATACTTGATGGCATGCAATTTCAATGTCCTCTTATCATTGCCAGCCATATCAACAGGGCACTGCAAGGTTTGCAAATACTAGACAATTTTTCTATACCATCCACATGTTTTCATATCATAGATAGGTGCAACATCAATCACTTCAATCTAATTGACTTAATTAGCTTCCAAATTAGCCTCTGCCATTAACTTGTCTAGGCCTTCACCTATTACTAATTTGGTAATCTGAACATCAATGTTAATTTATTGCATCTTGTTGATCCATCTACACTTTATGTCTGTTGTCTCTTGCTGAGTGAAAATATCTTTCACAACAACACTTGGTACAAAAGCTATGATAATAGCTCCTTGTAGGTAAGTCCTCAAATTCTTTACAACCTTTACCAAAGCATATGCTTGTTTCTCAGTAGTATCATATTTCAACTCTATAGCTTGTAAATATTTTCTAAAAAATGCAATGGGTTGTTCAAATCCCTCCTCATTTTTATATAACAAAACAACTACAATGGTATGAAAAGAGGTAAAAGAGAAAATGTCCATTGATTTAGAAAATTGAGAGACTTCAAAACTAGGGCCTCTTTGATAGATTGTTTAATTTTCTTGAAAGCCTAATTAGGATCCTCACTCCAAAGCACCCTTTTACAATTCTTTATCATTTTGGAAATAGGTCTTGTGGTTTCTACAAAGTTAGTCACAAACCTTTTCAAAAAAATTATTTGTCTAAAAAATGACTGAATGCCCTTTGACATTTTTTGGCTGAGGGATCTTGTCTATGGCTGCTACTCTTTTAGGGTCTATCCTTACTCCTTTCTTAGACACAATGTGCCCTAGAAACTTTCCCTTAGTGACCCCAAAGGAACCTTTTTTTTTTATTAAGAGATATCCCATATTCTAATGACCTAACAAATACCTTTTCCAAATGAATACAATGATCTTCTTCTTTTATAGAGTAACTAATCAGGTAATCTTGCTATACAACCATGAATAAGTCAATAAAATTTGAGAAAGCTACATCCATAGCTCTCTGAAAAGTGGCACCTACATTTTTCAAGCCAAAAGGAATTCTAACATAAACATAAGTTCCCCAAGGAGTAGTGAATGTAGTCTTATACTACTCATACTCCTTTACCTTCACTTGATTATAACCTGAAAAATTGTCCATCATTCATAGTAGCTCACAACCAATCACCTTCTGTGACATAGCTTCCATGTTTGGAAATGGATAATTGTCCTTTAATGAGTATATATTCAAGTTCCTAAAATTAACACACAATCTTATGTCACCATTCTTTTTTCTTACTGGTACCAGATTGGATACACATGAAGAGTGTTTAATGGGTTTTATAATACCAGCATCTCTTGAATTTTCCAAGTCCTCTTGCATCTTGGGAGCTAAAAAAGGATTAACTGGTCTTTGCTTTTTCCTGAAAGGTTTTGCATTCTCCTTCAAAGGAATCTCATGTTGAAACAACTCCTATTTGTAAGATTTCAGGTCATTGTATGACCAAGCAAAGACATGTATGTATTTTCTAAGCAAGGAGATTAACATTTCCTTCACCTTTGGATTCATATTCTTTCCTACATAAACCTTCTTAGGGGCATTTTTTCAGTTCCCAATTTTCTTCCTCCAAGTCCTCTGGGTGAGCAACAATTGTCTTGGCATTTCTTTTATCTTGACTATCAAAGACCCTTTCAAGAGCTACAAGGCCTTTGGGGATTTTATTTTTCTTTAACTAGATGACCTCTTTTCCAAACACAGTGTCCTTTCCATCAATATTATCAACAAATCAACCAAATTCAATCTACTAACCTTCATATTCATCAGCGCAATTCAGAAATTTTAGAATATCTTCATCATCATTGAAGATTTTCCAGTTGTACACATTGTTGGGGATGGAAGGCCTTGTTTGTATCTCAACCTTAGAGATTCCTATGAAAGTTATGTCATCAGATCTCAATGGAGCTCTTACTTGGGATATCACAAGCTCATAATCACCAATCACCATTAACTTCTTTATTCCATGCTTCTTAGCCAATCTCAATCCCAATAATAAGGCTTCATACTCCACCACATTATTTGTACAGACAAAAGGCAATGTAAAAGAGAACTTATAAGTATTTCTAGTAGGTGATACCAATAGAATCCCTACACCGGATCCTTCTTTGGAACTTGCACCATAAAAGTACATTTTCCAAAGTCCATTTTTGTGAGATACTCTTAAAATTTCCTTTTCTATAGGTGCAAGTCACCTATCAACCTCTCTTGGTACCTCTTCTACCTTGAACTCACTGATATCAGTGTCTATGAAAAGGATTGTGTCATCTTCAGGAACATGCTCCAACATATGTGGCACCATCGGTTCTCTCATCACTTGAACATCCTTACTACAATGGGAAATGTGGCATAAGACATGTCAAACTACATATTTCCTCCCATAGATGCACTTCATTTTCAAGATATTAGTATTCCATGATTAGGTGGGATATCTACTACTACCATACTCATTTTGAATTCTTTGTTAGGGTAGGCTGATAGCCTGTAGGGAAGTTCATTTATCATACCTATGACATGGAATTCTCTTGCATCCATAGCATAACACTTGCCATGAGTGCTATCAACTTTCAACCCTATTGCATCCATGATTTTAGCTAGCATGATATTGTTGGATGCTCCAGAATCAATAATACAATTCTTTATAAAATTTCCCCCAACCACTAGGGTGAGTAAAAATGGATCTATCTTATTAGGACAAGTAGTTACAAAATTTCCTAGGAAAATATGGGGAATCTCAATAATTACTCCCTCAACTTCCTTAATTTTTTTGCTTTTTCACTCAATTTGGGTGGAGTGAGCACCACTAAATAATTACAAGCCATAGCAACACCATTGATAAGGGCTACCACCTTTACTTTATGTTCCTCTATTCTCATCATTTCAAGAAAAGGCATAGATACTTTAACTTGGCTAAGTAATTGGAACATATCAATAGGAGTATACTTGGGTAATTCAATTGGGAGAATACCTTGTTCATTTTTTTTATCCTTCTGTTGATTTTTTGTTGCCTCGGCCTTATGCTTAGTATCCTGCCTTGTGACTTCAATATTTTTCATCTGTGTCTTTATCTTCTTAGCAGGAGATTTGGATTCTTGAGTAGCTTTTCGCTTTTCTACTCTCTTAGCCCAAATTTTATCTCCCCTACCTTCTTTAGATTTGAATGCTTCCACTTTTCCACTAGGATCATGTTCGTTTCCCTTGGCATTCTTCTCCTTGATGAAAAGACCAACAAGACTACCTTGTTCACCTTCAACAGTTCTATTCCTCAAATGATAGGAACTCCTAACTTGGGTGGCCAAGACTGTAGTATATTTTGCAATCTCCTCTTCTAAGGGTCTTCTTAATGAAAAACCATCTTCTATTGCTTCCAAATTGTAAACCTCAACATCACTATCAACATCCTCATCAGAGAGAACTTGTTGATGATATGCACTAGCAACTTTCTTTTGATTATCTACATTCAATTCACGTGAGTCTTCATTAGAAGATCATTCACTATTGGCAACATCAAAATCACCCATAATCATAAGTACATCGCCATCCTCCTCATTTTTTTGATCATAGTCCTCAAGCATGTCATCCTCTACTCCAACCATCTGTGCTACTGCACATTGTTGAGAATAATGTGAAATTTGGAAAATAATGCACCAAGGGATATCTTCAACAAAATTTCCTGAATTCTTTTGTAATGGGTTTGGAGGAACTTTATTCTTGGTGTTTCTCTAATTATTTAGAATAGGATTCCTATTATACCAATTAGTATTATATGGGTGGCCTTGAAACCTAGGATGTCTTTCATTCCTTTGATAATTTTTTGGTTGAGCCTTCTCTTGTTTTACAATTTTATCACTATAGTCTTCATAAAATTATCAATCTTGTCCTCCAAAGTTCCACCTTTGGCACCTGAACTCTTATCTACCTTTTTTGAACTTTTGAAGAGTTTTGGAACATCTCTTTTTCCAACTTTACTAGTTTCTTTGCTAATATTTTCAATATGCTCCGCCATCTTAAAGGCTTCCCTTAATGATCGAGGATTATTAACTAGCAAGTTGTAACTCATTTTTGCATCAAAAGAATTGCATTAGTTTACCAAACATACATGATCATTCAATTGCAAATGAGGTGGCAACCTCTTTCTAGAATTTTGGAACCTTGTATTGAACTCAACAATAGATTTGTTAGAAGCTTTAGCAATATTATTAAATTGATTCAACATAAAGTTTGAATCAATCTTGTCACCATATTTCTCTCTAAAAATCCTCTTGAATTCTTCCCAAGAACCAATGCTCTCGGCATGAAAACTTCTATACCACTCTCGATCATCATTACTGAGATATTGTATAAACAACTTCTTCATGAAATCTTCTACCTCTACCTCAAAATCATCCATAACATTAGAAAATTCCTTGAGATGATCTTCACCACTCAAGGAATTATTACCAATGAATCTGACTAGAGTAGGTCAGAAATCTTTAGGGAAAGGGTTTGGGTAGCGTATTCCAGTGAAACATAGTCGCTAGTATCTATCTACATGGAGTGGCCTCCTAGTATGTCAATCCCTATGAACATCTATTTTCTCATTATCACTTTTGTTGTCAGAATGGCTACTATCTTTCCCCTTCCCACCTTCACCATCACCTCCCCCTTTCTTGCTTCCTTCATCATGCTCAAAATAATAATTATCATTCTTGTTTTTTCCTCAACCACCACCTCCACTAGGAGTGTGTTCATCAGAATTCTTCTTATGCGACTCATTATTAGTATGTCCATAACTTATAGACTTTGGAGTAGTTGTGGACATTTTTAGAAAAGAAATCTTCCTATCCATCTCTATATTAGAAGCTATTATTTTAGCTTTCTTCAAATCTTCTTGCAACTTTTCATTCTGCAATTGTAATTTCAATAACTTAGGATTTGGAGGTGCAGTGGATGGAGTTGGATCAACTTTGGGTTTATGTGTGGGGATTTCAGTATATGGGGTATTGGTATTAGTACTGGTATTGAAGGTAGTTTTCTTGGGTTGGTCAATGTGTTTCTTCCCATGATCTACAAATGATGTCTTCTTAGCACTAACAGGAGGATTTGAGGCTTTAGTAGTTGAAACAAATGTAGTATGGGTATCAGAAGCTGAGGTCCCCATCGAGACTTTTGCTTCAAGAATATCATTGGTCATCTTAAAATAAAATCTAAAAAATATTTCCTCAAAAGTCTTACGTCTAACTTATTCTCATTTTTATAAATTTTGTTTTCTAGCATCTCTCTCAAGCTACTTATCCCTAATCCTATCATCCCTTTCTTTTAATGCCCTCATTCTATTTTCTTCTTCTTCTTGGAGCCTTAACTCTTCCTCTTTTGTAGCTTTCATATCTTTATCTATATCTTCCTCATTTTCTAGAACATCTCTAGGCTCACTTGGGATAGGAGTATAGTAAGGCTAGTCAATAGGATCTGCCTTGAGAGAAAAGTGGGCTTGTTCAATAGGAGGTTTACCTCTTGGATTAAAACTCTTTCTATTAAAAATGAAACCAATTCTAGGTGTTAAAGGCTCTGAAAAATTCTTACTCTTTCCCTAAAACTCCGACTTATTCTTCTCTCTTGAAATATTAAGCTCATTATCAACCACTTGTTCAACTAGAAAACTTCCTTGGTCTATGTTAGACCCTTGAACTTCATGTCCTTCTTCATGGATACTAGCACTACTTACATCAATATTGAAAGTAGGAGATGCATCAGCGGGGGAATCAATAGACTTGATTCAGAGTGTTTCCTAACCCATTCAGGTTACTTCTCTTTTGTAGGTTCAAATTCTACCTTTTGCTCAAGGTGCTTCTTTGTATAACTTATTGTCTTCCTCATGACATTGAATACTACAAAATATTTCTTCTTAATTTCCTTTTGAGAACTGATCTTTACACTGGTATTAGAGAACTCAAAGTTTCCACCTAGAATACTAGGAAATAGAAAGTGATTGCACTTTGATTTTGTACTCGTTACTTGAGGAAAGACTTTAAACATTATCTAAAACAAGGTGGCAGAATGGAACAATAATTGACGCATAAGACTTAGTATGATGGGACTTAATGCAACATAATTTAAATTGATTATTCTTCAAACGGTAAAGAATATCATAACAAACAATTGACTCTAACTATACCAGATCTGAACTAGAGACTTTGGACTTAGCTAGTCCCCAATAGAGTTGCCAATCTATTGGTTATTTTTTAAGAACAAAACTAATCTCCAGAAGTACATATGGATTTTTCCTTTTGCAATGATAAATACTCTAAAGGGATTGTCCAGTGAATGAATAGAAGTTTCAAGAATTCTATTCCTACTCTTTGGGCTCTATGAAACCTGAGAGGGTGATCCCATAATGTATATTCAAGATTTCAAATAGTTATAACTAAATACACTATCATTAACAAATATTTCTCATAAAACTACTCAACATAGTGCATCAAATAAGTTGGGAACTCATTAATCAATGCCCTATATATATGGAGTATGAGAAGGTGGAAATTCAACACAAAACAAATAAGGTGATATCTAGTTGAGAATTTTTAAATTAAAAGTGATTAGCTGATGAATCAACATGGAAACTGAACCACAAGTATTTTGCACGAACCAATGCATTTATCCCAAGCACAAAGTCAATATCAACCTATATGACCTGATAACGACTTAAACAATAGCATCTACAGTCTTCAAGAAACCCTACATTACAACATTCCTCTATGAAATTCATGATTATTATTTCTTACAATCATCCTAGCACTCAATTCTTACAAGCTATTAATTTCACCTAAGCACTTACTTTAATCTATTGAATTAAGAAGCAAGCATGAAAGTAAACATTCATTAAGAAGCAATAGAGACAAACAAAATCAATCCTGGATTACTTTCATTCATAACTCACATAACACATACAAGGAGAGATAATAGCCATGAAATTGCTATTACTATGTATTGTAGTTGTTATACTGTTATCAAAATTACATACATAAAAATTGAACTCCAAAAGTAACTTAAGACAAAAACTCTAAAATATGCTTAGTATTATCCTGACAATTTCATAGTGTTAACTCAAATTTTCAACTAACTACTACTTTCGGCCTTGAATTCTTTCTTATAGAGAAGAAAGAACTAAAAAAGCTTTAGGCCAGGAAGTACACATTTCAAAATTTCATTGGACCATTGCAACAATATTCCTTTTTCAGTTACACTCGAGTCTTCAGGTGGTGAAAAAAAACATGAGGAAAAATTCACCTCAACTCATTGTAGAAAATAGCTCCCACCTCAAAAAGGCATCATTTTTTTGTTACAACAGCTTCAAAATATTCCCCACATGCTCAAAAAATGCCAACCGTGGGAGAACTAGACAACAAAAATTATGAAGGAAGACAAGGAAAGCAAATAAAAAGTCAAAATTCTTTCATCCATATCAACACCACATGCTACCCATTTCAAATTCAAGAGAGAACAATGTTTTTCAATATTTTATCAAAAGCCTAATCTATATTATATTCAGGCTATGGATTGTTCTACTCCTATCCATTATTTACCTTGGTCATTATCAATCCCTACATAGATTCATTTTGTGTATTTCTCCAACCAAGTGTTATACTCTTCTTTAGTGGGCCATTTTACATTCAATAAACCTTTCACTTTAGTAGTGTACTGAGAGTATCTAGCAGCAATTAAGATACTGACCTCTTTAACAAAAATGTCCATCTTTGTTTCAATCTCCACCATTGTATCAATATTTGGATTTAGCAGGATGTAGTCGGTGACAGTCAATGTTATCATAGCTATTGCAAGCATCCCTCCCAAATCTTTCTTCCAGGTGTCAAATAGCTGCAACTCACCTTTTGGACTCAATATATGAGGCATACCATGTTCCTCCATCTCTTTAAATATCTCAACTTACTTTGGAATTGTACACCTAAATTTTCATGGAAAGTAGTTATCTCATTAACCGAGTCAATGATTTGCAAGATTTAAGGAATATTAGTAGGTTCCTTGAGATCCTCCTTCATTCTATGCATCATTTATCCTAAGGCTCTCACCCTAGTAATACAATTATTCCATTCATTCTTCAAGGCCTCTTGTACCTACATATACTTTGTATTTTCTTCATGAATATTCATGTAAGCAACCCAAACATCATTAGTCTTGTTGACCAACTTGGTTACCCTATGCTTCAATACATCTCAAAATTTTCATTTGCCACCTTAACAGTTCCAAGCTTGGCCTTCTTGACATTTTCTTTCTCAACATTCAACTGATCATTCAAATCTTTAATTTTCAAGGCCAAGGTCTCCTTATCCTATGAAGAAAAATATGAGGAAGAAGAGGATGACAAGGTTATTGTCCTTTTTGACTAAGTAGCTTGAACAGTTTCCCTCATCTTATTTATCTCATCCAAGGCCTTATTGTACTCCTTTACTAAAGAATCATACTTTTTTTGAGAAATATGTATAGTATCAACACTAAGCATTGGAGCATGAGCAATTAACTTAGTTGTTTGGATAGGAGTTATATCTGTAGCTTTTTTGACCACTAAGAAACCAATACCTTCTTCAATAGGCCTAGCAACATCATTTTTACCAGTATTAGGCTCCATAGACCAAATTGCAAGAGTATGCAACTTTGGACTATATCTAGATCCTAGCACCTTATCCTCAAACTACTCCTTAGATATTGAAGCCTAAGGGTATCTTATTACTGCATCATATGCTATGGTATCAGTGATAGTACATCCTGGTAATAACATGATTCCACTATTTGTGACAATTTTCCTAGCTTTAGTGGGAGTCATAGCTACAATTTCAGCCATGATCTTTCCCTCCTCTGCTTTCTTAGCTTCTTCCTGATGAGAAGGTTCAACATTAGCTCAGGCTAATTCAAGTATCTCCTTTATCTCTTTACTCTACTGTTGAATCATAAATTCCTAAAACTCTTTGGACTGCAAAAATTTATCATCAACAAGGAATTCATCACATTCCCTAATCTTGAGATCATCATCTCTTTCCTTATCATATTGTCATTTGAAAATTTCGTCAGGGGGAACATCTGAACTATGAGTTTCTTGAATATGAGGAGGGAATTTTTGCTCCACCTCCTCATTCCTTGGCACATGTTCTGACATTTGTTCCTCCCTAACTTCTTGAACATTTGTAGGCTGCTTTGGAATATCCATAGCTTGTTGTTGTTGTTCTAGGAGAACCTATGCTTGATTAGTAGCCTCCTTCACCTTTTCCTTAAAATAACCACTTTGATAATCCCTTAGCATTGTGAAAGCTATTTCAAGAGGATCTGCAATTACATTATATGGACTTATATAAAAGACATTCCTCTTTATGATACTTTCTTCAATGTTCATTATAGTTGTCCATTCCTTCTCTCTAGTCATGACAACCTCATCACTTGTCAGATTCCTTAATACATCATCTCTATATAAGAAATCATGGCGTATCACTTTTAAGTTTTTCTCTCTTCTTCTTCCTCCCACAAAACCTTCTAGATCAAAAATCCTAATCTCATTAAAAGGCATTCTGAGGTTATTCACCATGATCCCAAACTTTTCATACCCCTCAGGGCCAGTGACTATGAAATAAGAAAAAGCGCATTGGGGATTCACCATAGTACCCTTCCCAAGTTTTTTGAACATCCCATAATCCATAACATCAATCTGCCACATGAGTTCCATAAAGGCCAATTTATCTGAGACATACATGGGCTAACAATGTGGTGCCACTTTAGCCCCATAGGCTTTGATCAAAGTATATTTTGAATGAAGAAACCAATCTACCCAATTATGTGTTGCTCTTGCAAATGCTTTGCCTAAACCTATTCAAACATGGACACAAAAACAAACATTAGTTCTCAAACAAGTTTAAACCAACATTCCCCATGAAATTCATTCAAGCATAAGAACATGCAATCAAAGAAAAAGATGAAGAAAAGTAATAGTGAAATCATATTCTAATGCTCAAACCAACATCCCATGGGCAAATTGGTGCTTCTTTGATGTGGAAAGAATCCCTTTCCCAATTCCTTGATAAGATTAATGATGATTGGTTGATCCTTGAATTCAAAATGACTATAATAACCTTACATAAAACTTGTGAATGATTTTGGATTCAAATGAGCATGACGATCTTACATGTATTTTGGATGATAAATCAAATAGAGGAGACCTCTATTTATAGGAAAGAAGGATGGGGGAATGATTGGATCATATTTTGAATAATGTGCATGTTAAATGCATGTAGGTGGCATTTGAAATTCAAAAGATGGCTTGTGGAAGAAGAGTTGTAAGATGAGTTAATGCCAAGTTGGCTCAAGAAAATGACATGTAAGAGCCTTTAATGCCATGTTGGAGGATAAAAGTCCTTTGATTTCAAATTGATGGAATATTCCAAGAATATGCCACATTTGAATGAAAATAGATAAATTATTAAATCAAATAAATTGATTTATATGTGCAAGTTGCAAAAGCTAGATGAATGGAGGATTAATGTTAGAAGTTAATTAATGATTAATTAACTTAGATGGAAATTAGTTGATATGACATTTGATTTTAAAGATTTTTAGATTTATTTAAATCAAATGGGAGGAATAATGAACATTTAGTTTTAATTAAATAAAGTTTGATTTATTTAATTAAAAAGGGATGATGTTAGATTTAATTAAAAGAGGAACATTAGGATTAATTAAACAAAATGATTTATTTAATTAAAAGAAGATAATGATATAATCAAATAAAGTTTATTTATTTAATTAACACATGAATTATGATGAATTAATTAAATAAGGATTATTTAATTAACCGGTTAGTAAATAAGTGATTCAGGGAGATCTAATGTTAGTAAATTAGGATCATGTGCACGATATCAATCAAGATATTTTGAGTGTCTACGGCTCTAGATCCTGGTGTATCTTTCAGGCGCCTGAGATTTCTAGTTTTTGGAGAAATCCAATGAATAGGTGCTACACCTAATGCTTCTAGGATACCATATCTTATAACAATAGCAAACAAGATATAATTGGAATTGGAACAATCCTAATCCCAGATGTGTGTCTACATTTGTATTGGTAAAACATTATTTTCATTGTCCCTAAATATCAAATCCAACTTCCTTTTCCAGTCATAATCACCCTCCCATAATAGCATATACATTAGTAAAGAATAATGAGGTAAATGTAAATGGAGCACCTCCTTCAAATTGACGAAATCCTCATGCATCTGATCATCAACATAGTTGACATAATCAAAACCAGTGTTCCAATTATGACCTTGTATATCTGCCACCATCACCAACTAATCAGGGGCAATCCTTACCTCAAAATCTTGAGCTAATACTTAATTTAGGCAATAATAAGTGTTCTTGAAATAATCCAAAAACTCTTCACACTCAAAAGGCTCAACATCCTTAGCGATGAATTTCTCCTTGCTCTTTCTATGTTGAACAAGTAGTCTCTCTCTATATGCAAGTTTTTTTTTATCATATTTATCATATAGCTCAGCATGCCTAAACTTTACAATATAATTGGGATTTAACCCAAATACATCTATCATCTTTTCCTTTGTCACTTCTAGGATCACATCACCATTTTCACTCTTGATTGTTCTATCAATGGAATTATAATGCTTGGCCAATTCCATCATCAAATCCACCTCTACAAACACATTTGGTACTACCAGCCTTCCAAGGTTTAGCCCCCATAAGTAACATGCATGCTTACTAGAATACTGCATATTAAAAACATACTAGAACAATTGTCATCCACTTTGAGGCTGGGGCTTTTCACAAATTTCACCAACACTATCAATTAACCTAGTGGTCATGACAACTTGACCTATAGGTATTTTTCCAATTCGTGACCCTCCTTCCTTTATGTCTCCAGAGGCCTCTTGCATAAACCTTTCCATTTCCTTTTCTTCACTTCTAGACCTAGTAGACATTGCAGGAGTACTTGGTGAAGGGTTAGATACTGCAAGTGGTTTTGGCTTAATCTCATATGAAACATCTTGAGTTTTAAGTTGTTTAACCCTCTTTCATTTTGGTTTCCTCTCTGGCCTAATAATAGATTCACTGGGCTCTAGATCACTCATGTTTACAATGAAGGAGAACTAAGGTTATAATTTCTTACAGTAAAAAATAAACCCTTAACAATTATGAGAACACAAGGCACTACTTTCAATACATAAATATCTCCCCAAACTTTACCCCACACTTATCACTAAATTGAAGCTATCAATAATTGACAAGAAGACAATATTCTCAATTTCCTATCATCCTTCTAAGGTATTTCAGCTAGAAAGAGATATATATTTTGCTTACCTGGGTGAACACTTTTCCACACTTGCTGCTATATTTTTTGGAGCTTCCTACACAATTTCCTCAGCTGCTGGTATCCTTTCTTCTTTCTACCGAATCCAAATGCATGACCAACTAGGTATCTACTTTCTTTTAAGTCCAAGAGAAGATCATGCCACCATTAATGCTTGATAGTAAGTTCACGTGAGTGAGCTGACAATTAGTTCACGTTCAAACCTTGACTGCTGGTTACTCTATTTTAAAACTATATCAATGGTTATCAATTCACCTCGCTACTTTCTTCCTTTCTTTATATGAGGACCTCAAGATTTTTCCACATTTCCTCTTCATGCAATTATATTGTTGCTTATCACTGATATACCTCATCCTTGACTAGCTCCATCAGTGATGCAAGCATTCATGTGATGAAATATTAGCTCTTGGATCTGTGGCCCATCCTTGATCATGTTCATTTTCCCATCACACATCACTAATTAAAACTTTGCACCTTGGATCCTATTAGCGATGGGAGATATAGTGAAGAGATCATATTAGGACACATACACCTGCATGAAAATCAATGGTACAAAAGGAATCACAAATAAGATTTATTCAAATTAGTGAATCAAACTTTAAATAGAGAACTCCATCGCTCATCACTATTTTGGAAATTAAGCTTTCCAATGAATCTATGATGAGCGATAAAATACAAAAACATCAGGTCATCACTCATCGCTAGTTCTCCTCATATTGTTTGCGAGCAATTAGTGATGCGATATCTTCATAGTGACATTGTGTATCGCGTATCACTAATATAGAACTTAGAACTTAAAACATATCCATGATACACGATGCATGGGAAACCCATCATATCACTCATCACTAATTAAAATTTATCATTTCATAATCATCTGTGATGAGCAATGAAAATAAGAACATAAGCCCAAAGGCCATCGCTTATCGCTATTACAATACTCAAGGCTTAAAATCCATTAGTTATAAGAAATACCTCAATGATACAAGGAATATCGCTCATCACACATTGATATCAAGAGCTCCAGCAGCTGTTCACAATGAGGAAAAAAAAAGAAATATCGCTCATCACTTGTCACCAATTTGGAACATACACTTCTGAAGTAATTAGCGATGACCGATAAAGAGAGGTAGTTGATAGGACTTAAGTGAAAACATTAAAGCATGTGCTCATAAATTTTTTTAATGAAGGGGACCCTCTAAGATAATATGATAGAAAAGGTTCAAAGGCTGCTCAGTCATAAAATGCAAAGGATGTAAAGGCCAAAAAGGCTCTTTAATTAACCTTATAAAAATAAGAAACTCAAACCTAGGCAAGGGGAAATGGTTACCCTATGACCATGGATGGCATAAGACATTTTAATGTGACCAGAAATGGGAAATAGGAAGTCAATAGTGAAATAAAATGCCCCAACAGTGAAGAGAAAATAAACTCCTAACCCCACAAGTATCAGCCAAAATGTGACAAGGCTTTGAGATTGAACATCAAAATTTTGTAGGTTCCATCACAAGGGATGCCTCATTTGAAAGATATAGAGAAGATATGGGGTCCTTAGAAGGATGCACATCTCTAAAACAAGTTATCACTACCCCCAACATAGAGGGGAGGAGAACTATGCAAGATACTTAGAACATATAGGATAGAGATAAACTCGATATCATTTGTCATGCAAAGAAAAGTTAGGTGCATCAACAAAAAAATGAGTGATGGCACCTGAATCACTAAGTTGTTGTATTTTATCCTTCAAGGCCTTACATTCACTAGTGGAATGGCCAAGCACTCGATGGTATGCACAAAAAGAATGTTTTGCTTCATCATGTTTATAAGATTTCTTAGGAGGAGGAAGAGTAATTAAGCAGGCTTTAAGAAGCCATAACAAAATACACTCTTGCTTAGATAAATAATGGGGATTAGGAAGCAAACCTTTCTCTTGTGGAGAAAATTTTGACTGCTCATAAGAAGAAGATACAAAGATGAAAGACAATGGAGGATCCTCATGGAATTATTCTAGCTAGGGGGATCATACTCTTCTATAGGATCACCATCAGCCTTCTTGATAGGACTATGAACATTATCCTCTTTAATAGAAGTGTGATCATCTTCCTCAGAGGGGGAAGGATCAACATCAAGGACATTACAACTATTGTTCACATTACCCCACGATATAGAAGAGTAATCATCTTTGATAGTGGGTTTAGATGATGTTATTGGAAGGTCTAAGTGGATCAAGTCAACTTTATATTCTCTAGTGAAGGATTCTATAAATTCTAAATAACCCCAATCATCACCAAGAAATGCATTCTTTTGAGAAGAGGTAGAAGGAGTAGACATGAGATTTCTTGCTTCAGAAGGATTTTCTTCAGGGTCATCTATCTCAAGAGAATCCTTTGTAGTAGGTAATATTGGAGTAAACATCGACACATTGGAAGAAACTGAAGGAATAATAGTAGGAACAAATAAAACTTGACCAAAAACTATCATCTCACATAAGTGCACAGTCTCATGGTCAGCCTTAACTATGACTACTCAATTGTTACAAATGAACTTAATAGTTTTATGCAAGGTAGACAAGATTGCACCCATAGCGTGAATCTACGGTCTACCAAGAAGAAGGTTATAAAGTAATTTTTCTAACATAACATACACAAGGGTAGATACGGTAATGGGTCCCAACCTCAAAGGAAAGACTATCATGCCTAGGGCTTGTCGATCGACATTATCAAACCCATGAATGTCAACAAAAGAAGCATTAAGAACAAATGAATCAATATTAATCTTAGATAATATATCAATGCTACATACATTGAGCATTGAACCAACATTAATGAGAGTACGTCTAATTTTGATATTATTAATGTTAACTATAATCATTAGAGGTTCTTCTTTCTTCTATAGTTTTGAAGGAAAGAGTTCCTATGGATAGAACATAATATTTAGTGCATCCACACAAACATGAGCTATCAATGCATCAACATCTACCAGCCTAGCAAAAGAAGGCAAGAGGATCTTTTGCAAGGATTCCTACAGCATACCTTGGTAAATTGGAGTAGATTGAAGCATGTCCCACAGTGTGATCTTAGTTGGAGTAACTTGAGGTTGCTCGACAAGATCATTATCACTAGGTGCTTTAGTTGCAAGTTTAGGAGCTTGAAGAAGGCTTGGTTGTTTATTCATTCTATTATCATAAGTATGGGCTACTACTCTATAAGAGGGAGCCTTAGAAAGATTAGGAGAAATCCCATCAAATGGAACACCACCAATAGAAAAATCCTTTTAGAAGAAGGATTAGTTGGAGTCATGTAAATGATTGGTCTTTTAGGCCTTTGAGGGGAAGTAGATACATAAATTAGATTTACAAAATCATCACAACTAGTAGAATAATTATTTTAAGACATATTCTCAACATAAATCCAAATAGCATCAAATGTGGAAGGAGATTCATCATTCACTAATGCATCATCTCTAGAGGAGAGTGCATTGGAATAGATAAGAAATTCATCATTCAAAAATGCAATGTCTCTAGAAGAGAGTGCATTAGAAGGTATAAGAGATTCATCATTCACGAATGCATCACCTCCAAAAGAGAGTGCATTGGAATGAATAGAAGGTTCAATATTCACAAATGCATCATCTCTAGAAGAGAGTGCATTTTCATTAAGAGAAGGTAGAGTAACATTAAGAAAAGTATCAATGATTTCATCTTCTTGCGACAAAATATCCTTTGAAGCCAAAGGACTTTTGTGAGAAGGATCAAAGATATCAAGTGACATAGACAAGGACAATTCACCATCACATGCATGAAATGAAACATCATTAACACTTTGAATAAAAATAGATATTGAACTAATAAAAGAAGATATTAAATTCATTTTGGTGAAAGAACTAAGAAAAACTAAAAATCTAGATTTTCTAATTTTTTAGGTATTTTCTAGGTTCTAGTAATTTTCATTTTTGAAGGTCTTCATAGTGTAATTTTAGGTCGTAACTTGCATCGGTCCCTAAAATTCAATAGCCAAAGGCATAGTATTTTAGGGATTGAACTAGTTCTCTTGGAGACCTTTCCAACGGTGCAAACAATTTTGAATTTCGAGCACCAAGTCAAAAGTTATGACCCCATCAAGTAGGGGTAAATAAACTCCTAGTTTTTTCTCCCTTAAGTCCTTCAGATGGATGGAATTAGTGATCTTTAGTTAGGCTGAAAATGGTATGGAATCATCGCTTCTATACATAACATGCCTCCCACCCTAGGTTCGCCACCTAAAGAAAATGCGGTAAGCCATTGAATTAAAAAGTGGTGAAATGTGAAAATTGATGTCATTTATTGAGTCGATTTGATCCCCCCATCTCATTCTATCCCCCCCCCCCCCACCATTTTGGCCAATTGACCAAAGCAGAAATTTCACTCCCACCAAGCGAAAGGCCATTCACGTGAACCCCACCGATTCAATTAACGATTTAATTCCTCCATTTCATTGAAAAGTGGAAAAATGTGAAAATCAATGTCATTTGGTGAGTTTAAGTTCCTCCCCATCTAATTCTCCCCCCCCCCACCACCATTTTGGAAATATAATTTTAGTCCTTAACTTTAAACCCCAAACTGGTGTGGTCACCACCAACCATTCTTTCTAATTGGATGTTTTGGTTAACCCCACCAACCTCAATAAGATATTCTTTCAACTAGAAAGAAGAACCTTAGTAGTATTACCTCTTTATTGACTAGTTGGCTTCATGTGAAGTGGGTACCAAAGTAAAGAATAAATGATAATGTAAGAGAATAAGAGATAGACAAATACTCATGAAAACCCAAGTAATGAATCCTCCAACTAGTAGATATCTTCAATACCTGTTTCTGGAAGATTGGGAGAAAGTGTTGGGGCTGTATAGGGTTTTTCCTTATTCAAACCCCCATTTTGGTGTTCCCGCCTCCATGGAAATCCAAAAGATAGAGAGAGTCAAAATTAAGCAAATGTGATGTGATAAAAGAAAACGTCACTCGAGGAGGATAACCCATATCACAAAATGTAGGTGATAAAATCAATCACTGCTAGAGGAGGAGAACCCATATCACAAAGTAGAGATGCAGTAGTTAGGGAATATGGAATCCCAAGATGCTTGCAAGCACAAGGCAAGGGAGATAGAGCTGCAAGGCTTAAGGAAGCCAAAGAGGGAGAGAAAGAAAAAAAGAGAGGGTTGCAAGAGCTAAAAGAGCTTCAAAGAGTGTTGCTAAAAGGGCTTGAGTGTGATTGAAGCTGCTACATAAGCTATGTGAATTTTTGCAAGCAAAAGCTGGAGAGTAGAGGGTTGGAACCAAAGTTGGAGAGAAGTTAGAAGTAGAGGAATGGAGCTAGAAGTGTAAATGAATTGAAAGGACATCTTTTAAAGAGAGAAAAGAAGCTTCCCAGGCGGTTACAAGGCATCTCAAGTCATTACCACCGACCAAAGGAGGTGACAAGTGGAAAACATGCTCGAAGATAATTGTTTGAGCTTTGAAATGTTGTAGGATGCTAGTGCAGTGCATAAACGTCTGCACGGCGCACTAGTGTCCAGAAACAACATGCTACAACATAACACAAACAAGAAAAGCACACAGTTTGATGAAAAGCTGACACATGAAGGTAGCTGCTGAAAGGGGGTGCTAAGCATCTTGAGAAGGGAAAAAGGCTAATACATGGGCTAAAATGAGCCTACACAAATGCTAAGGGAGTGGACACTAAATCAGGTGCAAGAATGTATGTGAAATTGCAAGGGGTTCATTTTTACGACTATACATGTACATAGAGTGGAAGATATTTGAGCTGATTGTAGAACTAAAGAGGACATAAGAAAATTGGACTATTGTTAGCTAACTTTGTAGCAGATTATGAACTTGAATCTTGTAGACATCCTAGAAGATATGAAGGATGAAGATGATATCTTGGACCCTACATATCAGAAAATAAATATTGTAGAAACTCCTCTCCCTTCAATTCAGTGGTCAAAGAAGGAAACAACTTCCATCAGGGAAATATTTCAGCTCATTCTCACAAACACCAATGTTTGGTTGCAGGAAAGGGATATAAGGCTAAAAAATTTCAACATTGGATCTGAAGAGGAAGAGTATGAAGGATAGGTGGGAAAGACAATAGAAATGATGACAAAGAATAAGGGAGATGTGCATGGCCTAGGAAAAACCCCTAAACAAAAGATTAAATTCATAGTGAAAGGGGGTAAAAGTCAAACTACATAAGGGCCATCCACAATCACTAAGGAAGTATCAATTCAAGAGAAAGAACAAAAGGAAGGGGTTCAAAATGAAGAAGTTTAGGAATCTCTACATAGGAATGCTTTTTAGATTTATCTAATCACTTATTCCCCTATTTTTGCTACTGTGTCTACTACCACTCCTCCTCCAGTTTCAGTTGAACAATGTTTGCCATCTACCACTACTACTATTGCTCCTATTGTTTCTATCCAATCAGTACATTCATCCCCAACCTTGAAGTCCATTTTTTATAGTCTTAAGAATGATTTTGAGAATTTTTTTGGTTCCCATTCTAGTTTTTTGAGTTTATCTTCTCCTTCTTTTGATGTGACTTCCCATTTTGAGTTAGATAAGTTTATGACTGATACCATGCAAACTACAAGTGTGGAAATTCCTAAAGCAATTTTAACTAACACTCCACCACTCGTTATTACTACCATTATGAGTGCAACCGATCCTACTCAAACCATGATTGTAGGTCCATAAGGAAGTTATTCTACCCTTCCCCCTTGGTTAGCATCTTAGAAACCCAAAATAAATAAGCAAGTTGTCTCAAAATACTACTTTGACTTTGGTTAGTTGGTGTCAATGAAAATAAAATCTATGGAGGCCAAAGAATCTTTCATAGGTGTTAGTAGATAAAGCTAGATACAAATATGCATAGGCTGCACAACATCCTCCTAGTAAAGCTGCTAAAGATATTGATATTTCAAAATATTTAATCACATGGGTGAAGCTTGGGAAAAGTACTCGTGAATCTGCAAAAGTAGATGTGTAGTTATCATTGGATTCTCTCATTGAGAATTATGATCGGGAGAAGAAAATAAAGGATCAATATAAAGCTAGAGATGAACAATTGACTTTAAGACTCTAGAATATTACCCAATCTTTTGAATCTATTGAACCTATAGCCACAAGCATTGAAGATACTGTGATTCAAAAATTTGAAAAAACACATTCAAGAGGCGGAGTATTTGGTGAATTTCTTGATAGAATTTTGGCATAGGGAACACAACTCTTGTCATCCTCTGTGGAGAAAATTGGCAACATGGAAAGTGTAAGGTAGAAACTAGGTAAAAACATTGACACACTTTCTCAAGATTTTCAAGAGATGGAAAATAGTCTAGAGGCTTGGAAGAAAATGAAAGAACTCAAGTTCAATGTGCTAGTGGATATTGGGACAATTCTCAATAGAGAAATGTTCATTGATGTTATGTTAACAATGAAACATAAGATAAGTGTCATCAAGGAACTGATTAAGGGTTTACAAGAAGCTTGAGAGGTTAGTGAAGGTAATGGTTCACACCTTGTCACCCCAAGAAATAGACTTGGTTATCCAAGATTTTACATCTCATTCTTAACTTCAATTGATAAATTGATGGACATTCAACTCACATTGGATAACCCATAGTAAAGCTTGTATCACCGTTTGAGTTCTTGCCATCTATGTACCTTAAGACCTAATGATTCAAAATTGCAACTAAAGAAATATGAAGACTTCTCCGATGCCACACTTAGCTTATTTTCAACAATGTAATTAGTTGATGACATATTACATGTCTTTTATACCTCAAAGTCCTAAATCAAATTGGACTTGTTGAATAAGTCTAACTAGATTAGCTCCAACTCTCCTCCTTTGTATTAAGGACATTTTATCGTGCCTATTGAGAAACTAACCAAATATCAATCAATAAAAGAGGAAAATTTTGCATCCAACCGATCCTTTATCCTTCTCACTACATTTTCCAATTGATTGATTAAGTGGCGTGAAAGGGATTTCAGATCTGATCTTGATAGTCTTTGTGCTACATCATTAATTTGGATTTTATGTTCTGAACTTTGCCTTTGGGTTGCTTGCAATGTTTCTTGGATCTTTTGGTGGCCTTTGTGTTAAGAATCATCATTAGAAACAACAAAAGTCTTTGATAACCTAACTCACGTAATTTGATAACTAGTCTACAAGTGATGACTTTGGTTAGTCACAATGGTCAATAGCTATGCGCAACAAAGAATCCAGAAAGTCTATGATTGCTAGATACATATGCTAGTAGGCTGCACACATCCCCACAATCAGCCAAGATATGTGACTATTTCACAATACAAATTCACATAGTGGTGAATTAAAGACTGTGAATCTGCACTGGGAGAATGTAGTTATCATCAATTCTCTCATTTGAATGGTAGTGTTTATCGGAGATCCATAATGATATCAAATCCTAGAGATTGGGCCATGTACGATAAACTCATAGAATGTAATGCATGGATGGAATGGACAAGATATCGAGCAGCCACAGATTGATACCAGAAGAGTGATTCAAAAGTGCAATGAACCATTCCACATTAGTGGACAATTTCACTTCAATGCATATATGGCACCAATTACAGGTCAACTCTTGAATAGGTCTTTGAATCTCCATCTGTCACTAGAAAATTTGGCAACATGTTGATGATCTTAAAACTAGGACATTGACACACTTTCTCAAGATTTTCAAGAGATGGAAAATAGTCTAGAGGCTTGGAAGAAAATGAAAGAACTCAAGTTCAATGTGCTAGTGGATATTGGGACAATTCTCAATAGAGAAATGTTCATTGATGTTATGTTAACAATGAAACATAAGATAAGTGTCATCAAGGAACTGATTAAGGGTTTACAAGAAGCTTGAGAGGTTAGTGAAGGTAATGGTTCACACCTTGTCACCAGAATAAAAGAGTTGTATTAATTGTTTGATGATAACCAAGAAATACTTCCCTCTGACTTGGTTATCCAAGATTTTACATCAATGATGTAGAAGGAATTTGAAGATAAATCATTCTCAGTAACTTCAATTGATAAATTGATGGACATTCAACTCACATTGGATAACCTAAAAGTATTTTTAGAAAGGCATAGTAAAGCTTGTATCACCGTCAAGGACTCAGTCACACGAGTTCTTGCCATCTCCAGACATGTACCTTAAGACCTAATGATTCAAAATTGCAAGTGTCCCTAAAGAAATATGAAGACTTCTCAGAGAAAGATGGTGAAGAATGATCGACGTGCCTTTGCCACACTTAGCTTATTTTCAACATTTTTCTTTATGTAATTAGTTGATGACATATTACATGTCTTTTATACATATATATAATTACATGTAAAAAAAATCACAAGTCCTAAATCAAATTGGACTTGTTGAATAAGTCAGAATTAGTTTAGCTTTTCCTAGATTAGCTCTCAACTCTCCTCTATATATATATGAGGGAGTTTCTTTGTATTAAGGACATTTTATCTTTTGAGGAAAGTATTGCCTAGTTGAGAAACATATTGAAAATTTGTGTTTAATTTTCATATCAAATATCAATCAATAAAAGAGGAAAATTTTGCATCCAACCTTTGTTTTGGATCTTGTTGGTTATGTGTAATATTTTTCTTTCATCCTTCTCACTACATTTTCTAACAATTGATTGATTAAGTGGCGTCATATCTCATATTTGAAAGGGATTTCAGATCTGATCTTGATAGTCTTTGTGCTACATCATTATATTTGGATTTTATGTTCTATTTTGTGAACTTTGCTAATAATTTAGAGACTTTGGGTTGCGGGTTATTTGCAATGTTTCTTGGATCTTTTGGTGGCGTATGTTGAATTCTTAGAACTACAACGTGCTTCACTTTTATCTTTAAGAATCATCATTAGAAACAACAAAAGTCTTTGATATTTTATGGGTTTTCTAGCTACGAGACTCACTAGTATCTATTTGATTGCTCTTACATTTAGTCAAGTTGGATATTGGTTATTATTGCTGATAATAGTACTTTGAAGTGAATTACATATCATAATAGTGTTGTTGTAAGAAGAAAACATATTTTCTAAAATAAGAGAAAAGGATGAATGTAACACCCATGGATAAATTTAGTGTACATAATCTAGGATAGTTACTAGTTGTTTTAGTGAGAATTAAGAAGGGAGCCTCCCCTTTCTGAGAGGAGAGATTTAAATCTCATCATAGCTATGTTTGAAATCACCATTTTGTAATTAATTAAGTGATTACAAAATATTCACCCAACAAATTGTAATGTCGACAATGATGTCAATGTTGGGAAATGGAAAGTCATATTTGGGACATTATTTATTAAGATATATGAACCTAGTGTAGAAACAGTGCCCCCAATTGGATTAGATATTTAGAACACATTAGACACCCATTCAAGAGAGTTGATTGATCAAATGAAACCTACTTCTAGTAGCTTTTCTAGCTCTATCTTAACCAAAATTGATATTTGTGAATGCATCTTATGAATTTTTTCTTGATAGGTTTTACATTATGATGCACCACAAGATACTGTACCACTAGAGATGAATCCAAATAAATAGTATGTGCAGATGACATATGAAATTGCTAGATTCCTTAATATGTGAAAATATTTTCCATTCTTCAACTAACAAGTTGGTAGCCACATAGGTGATCTTTGGTTCCAATGTGGTGCCCAAATTCATGTATTTTGTCTCTTCAATTAGGATAGTGGATTGTTCCAATCTCTACGTGCCTATGAGGGAAAGATAAAGTTCCTCATATTCTAATGCCTCATTGAGGTTTTAGCCAAAAGATAAATCCTTTATTTTGACTTTTTCTAGTTCTGAAAGTGCCTTTGGGAGGTTTTAACTAGGGGACCCTCTTATTTTCTTTTGAATTTTTTATTTTTCAAATAATGTATTCCCCTTATCAAGAATAGGCCCCTTAATTTAGCTTTTAGACAAATCTTGATTTAGGAATACCAATAGGAATCTCACCGTATAAGTCCATGGATGCCAAGAATGCTTCATCACTCTCAAATACATCAAGTGATGGTGAGCCTTGTTTATCCCAATAAATGAGGATAGGTTAGTGAGTGGGAGATCGATGGTGAGTATGGCATGATTAGTGGAAATAGGGGAGATATCCAAATCATTAAAGGAAGCTATGATAGCAATATTATTAATGTTCTCTACATCATTGGAATTTACCTCAACATTGCAAGAGGAGTTTAATGATATCATAGGGAGTACTTGGTAAGATGGATATCCAAGTCCTTGGTTGTCTTTATTTGTAAGAGAAGATATAGGCTTAATAATTCCTTCTTCATTAACACCCAAACCCTTCCCTTTGTAATGCATGTTCTAACTTATAAGAAATGGAATGGGAAATTCCTTTTAAAAATACTCAAGACAAGCATCATCAATATCTATATCTTGATTTTAGAGCCATTTATTTATATCTCCTTTAATGTATTCTTCATCAAGAGTTCCGGGTAACTAGAATATTTTAGATCCATATGTTTTGATACTAGGAACATTGGAAGATCTTTTTTGGTTGGGTCATTCATAGGATTATGGAGAGGGAGGAATCAAGCCAACATGGAAAGCTCTATTCAATGTATATTCCTACAACCCTTTATCAATGATCTTGACCTTAGATTCAATGGATTTGGTTGTAGTAGATGGTGTGGGTAAAGATTATTGTGTGTTGGGATTGAATTAAAATGTTGATGGAGAAGATGTTACATTGGGAGGTGTAACATGGGTGATTGGGTAAAGATGATAGTGGTTATATGTGGCTGCCAATGAGCAACAATAATCAAAGGGTTGTGGATTTATAAATATGGTGACTTCAATGCTATTATGGGGTATTTTGGGGTATTAATGATATATGGAAGTCACAACTTGCATGGAATGTAACCATGGATGACCAAAAAGAATACTATAAGGGAGGTCAATATTAATGACGTGACCTATGTATTATAGTGTTGAGCCCACTTGAATAGGAAAACAAATAATTCCTTTTGAATCTCATTTTATATTATCATAGGCCTTGATGGTGATTACCCGAGGCTCCAAATTAGACACTGAGTATCCCACTTGCTTGACTAATTTCAAGGTACACATTTTTAATTCATAACCATTATCTAGCATGACTTGCTTGATAGTATGCTTGGAGATGAAAACTTATCTGTGGAGAGATTTGTTATGATATGGATTGAAGGGTGGCATATCATCTTTGTTAAAATAAAGTTGATAAGTGGAGCATAAATAACCCACAAGTGCTTGAAATTGGGTAAGGTCAATGTTGTTGTGTACATATAAATCTTTCTTAAGTATTTCCCTATGAATAGATGATGTTTTAAGAACATCTAGGATAGATATCGATGTAAGTCTTTCCCAAATGGTCTAGGAGACTATATTGGATAGATTGAGAAGATTCATTGGATGTTCTTGGGATGGTAACTCTACCATGTCTAGTGGTGACAACACACTTTGGGTCTTTTGGAATTTATTTGCACTTAAGAATATTGTCATAATTAAAGGGTACACTATTGTAATTGACATGGATTATTCAGTTCCATTAGTTATTTGATGGATTAGATGAAGTGGATGAACTAAAGGACCTTGAGAATGTTTAGGGAATAAATCTTGATATATTCCCAATTGATCATTTGGTGAGGACTTCACTCCTATCTCTATATCACCTTGATCATTGAGGTCTTGGATGTATTTATTGAGCTTCATACACTTATTTGTAGAATTACCCTTAACTCTATGGTAGTCACAACATTTTTTGTCTTTATACCAAGATGGTTTAGGTATAGACTCATCAAATAGTTTGGTCATGGAGAATGTGATAAGATTATCTTGAGCAAGCTTTTAAAATATCAAATCTAAAGGTTCTCCAAGCATGGTGAATTTATGTTTTGGATTATGTTGGGTGTTTGGTTTGGGTTGTCCTTGGGAGATGAAGATGGGATTATTGTCATGAGGTTTAATAGCAGTTTTATTTGCATTGGTTGCACCCATCACTTAGACATGTTTAGCATTAGTGATGCTATCACTTACAAAAAAAAATGTTATTTTCCCAAAAGCATGATTTGCATTAGATTTATCATTATTTTTTTTCTAGACCTTGATGAGACTTTTATTTATAAGGGCCTTCTCAATAGTATCCCCTTTCTCAATTATTTCATTAAACATGTATGCACGATAAATTTACAAGTGGAAGGGCATTTATTGGTTTAAATTTTGAATAAAGATGACCAATTGTTTTTTAGGCATGGTCCAAGGAAGGATACTTACTAAACCTATCCATCTTTATAAATAGGCTACAAAAATCTCCCCATTATGTTTTTTTGTATTAAAAATGATGAACATGGTGACCTGGTGCTCCATGTTGTAGGATAAATGTGCAACAAATTTTTTAGATAAGTCTACAAAAGAGAAGATTGACCATTAAGCAATATGCATAAGCCAATATTGTGTTTGTCCCCCTAAGCTATGATAGAAGAGGTGAAGGAGATAGTTATCACTATAAGAAACCTCTTGGAGTGCCATGAAAAATTCCTTAATGTGATTGTGAAAGTCTCCCTTTCCCTTGTATTTGTCCAATTTAGGAATTTCAAAGTGTTGAAGAAAGGGGACCATAAATATGTTACGAATAAAAGGAAATAGGCACAAGCATTCAAAATTGAATTTTTTCTTATCGGTGCCTACTTGTAAGTTTCTTGAGAACCAACTTAATCTCTCCCCACTTAGTTATGGGAGGAATATTAACTACATGCACATGTCCTATTGGATTGGCTAGACAACTTGAGGGAATATAATAGTGTCCACGAGGATACAAATTATACAAATATGGTTTGGATGGGTGATGAGATGGATTATAAGAATGATTAAAGGAGAATGAGCCTAGGTATGAGGATGATTTTGGTTGGGTGGTATGGTATGTATATGGATTGGGAGATATGTAAGACACATGTGAGGCATATGAGGTGGATATTAGTGGAAAGTAAGCATATTGGGGGATACATGTGGATTGATGAATAGGAGGATATAAAATTTGAGGTATATAAGAGGATGGTTGGATGTACAATGGGGCATGAATGAGGAATATAATATGTAGCCACTAGTGGGATATATGATAAGTAATTTTGAGAGATATAGGTGGGGTGAGAAATGGTGTGTCTTGTGGATGAATGGGGATTATGTGAAGAGGTAAAGGGATGTTGGGATTAAGAAGGTTATGGTGACATAACAGTATGGCAAAGAGTGGATATGTGTGGTAATGAATAAGTGACCTACAAAATAGTTCAAGGTGTGTCATATTGCATAGGTGAAAATGAGAGATTAAGAGATATTTGAGATGTGGTAGTGGATACAAGATTGAAATATAAGGAAAATGAATGTTTTTTAGATAGTGTGGGTATATAACTATACATGGATAGAATTTAGACTAATATGCTATTGCCTAAGAGTGGATCCTTACGTTGGCCATGCATTATTATCCCTTAACCCTCAAATATGTATTAATTTGTGAGTTATTAAACATTCACCCATTTATTCAAGTTATCTCTATCCTAATATGAAACATTTACCTAATGTCACCTCCTTAGTTTTGATCTATTTTATTTTCTTTATACATTTTGACATGACATCTATTTCTTCTTTAAAGAGGACATTTGGTTTTCCAATTTACTTTTTGGAGATATTCATGCAAACCCAAAGGCTATACCATTAGTATCTATGTGTGACCTACTTAAGCACTCAACTATGCATTAATCTACCTTACAAATTTTATTTGATTTTTGATAATTTATAGAGGGATTCTATTGTTCCCTCAACCATGCAATACAAAACCTCATATAGAGATAGTACCAAAACTAGGGATGAAATGATATACCACCAAATAGATTATTAGAGACTGGATTTGGTGATTTTTTCTTAACTATACCACCCATCTTAGACATGCCAAAGTCTCTCAAGATTCCAACACCCTTATTGATTAATTCCTCAAAGATTAAATCATTTTGGTAATCAATAAATCATTCTAATAAATCCCTAATCTTTGAATTACTTATTAACTCTTGAAATAATGGTGAGTACTTTGATTATGATACCATGTCAAGTTTTGTGATTTTTTCTAGTTGGTTGGTTGAATCAAACATTTCCCCACCTTTAAGTGTGGGGTGAAAGAGATTATCATACCCATGTGTGCTTGTGGTCCAATGTAGTTGTTTCATTTATTTTTTCACTTGTAAACAAGTAATAGGCATGTAGGTGAACTCTGTAGGTTGTTATGAGTTGGGTTGGGGTTTGATGTTGTTCTTATTAAATATATGGATGTAGCAAACTAAGTGGTTGATTACTAAATAGGTGGTTAGATTTTTCCTCTTAACTATGATGGAGATTGTATGTTGAGTTTGATGGGTTGATTATCTACTTGAGATAGACTAAGTTATCAAGAAAAAGTTATTTTGAAGAAAAATATACCTCTAGTTTGAGGTGGAATAACTTGAATGAGGGATGATTTACTTAAGATAGGCTAAGTCCCTAAAAAAGTGTTGAGATGGATAATTTGATTAGGATTTAGGATCTCGGTTAAGTTTTTGAGGTTAGATTTTTTATCATGGATGATTTGGATGTCAATAGGATGCATTTAGCTACATCCTTGATTTTAACTAATTTTTTGATGGGTGATTCAAAGAAAATGGTTGGAACAAGCTACATATGAAGCAAAAAAAATCATTTATGGAATAAAACTTGGAAGAACACTAGCTACCTCAAATATGAAGTTTTTTCTCTTTATGTTTTATATGGAAAATAGATTCACCCAAACTAGAGTAGATTTACCCACACAAGTCATAGATTCACCCATGAACATAACAGATTCACCCAAAAGGACTCATATTCGCCTTGTTATTCTTTGACCCAATTTTGATAATGTCATGAACGAAAGGTTGACATGATATGAAAATTCACCCAAATATTACCACATTTTCCTAGACATAGAATGAGTTCATCTAAGTATAACTGTCATTAACCAAAGATTAATTAATAGGTAGATTCACCTATAAATCAAGCATATTCACCTAACAAATAGTGTATTCATGCAAGAATAGAGTAGTTTCACCCAACAATGAATATGAATGGACTAGATATTTGAATACCTATGTGGATTCACTTGAGTACATAATAGATTCACTTGAGTGAAGGTGGATTCACCCAAACACATAACAGATTCACCCTAGGGTGATTGGATACAGATGGAGAAAGGACTAAAGACTGCAATAAAAAATCACAAGATAGATGATTAATATACTAACTAAAGATATGCAATGGTAATTAGAAGAAGAAATTCCATAGCGCACAATACCTAGATTAGTCAAGTAGGATTGACAATTAGTGTAGGCTCAAAATGCAAGTGCTAATAACATATATTAGTTATTGGATAGCTAGAGATCACAACCCATAGGGGTGAAGGACCTCTTATTGATGGCATCCAAATGGTGATGCCTCAATATTATCTATATTAGTATATAAAGGTACATCATGAGTAACTTCAGGGTATGATACACATCCCTTGCACCACATTGATTGGTGACTAAATGGTCTTAAGCTAGGCTAAAAAAGTGATCTAATGCATCCTCTAACTACCAAGAGGTCACATGAGGCACATTCATGAACTCTAGACCATCACAGGCATGGTTTTTGAATGTCAACTAAGTCATTTAGACCAACTCTACACTCTTAATATAGTATCACTGGAGCATCAGAGCTTTGCTAGACATAATATGACTAGAATGGGGGACAAATTTCATTCTCCCTCCTTTATATAACCCATAGTTTCATGTGGCTAAGGTCATCCCTTAGGGGATTAAATGACCAAGCAAGCCTCCTAAAAGGAAGTACTAGGCATTTTTGATCTCTTAGCTTGCACGAAGTGCAAGTAGAGAGCATACACACAAGCTATCATTCTTAGGAATACACAACAATACATGGATTAATACATGATTTCTAATACTCAAGCTCAATGTACATTGCAAGGGGAGAGCATATATTAGTGAAGAACCTCAAACATGGAAAATAAGTAAAATGACCATTTAGAAAAATTGAAGTGTTCCTAAACTAGTGGTAAAAAATAAAATTTAAAGTACAACTAAAATCAACAATATATCTAATGTATTCACCTAAGAGAAATTCACATTCACCCCTATGTAAATGAATTTTCTTCTTTTTGTTAGGGGTTAACATTCAACCCATTTACCAAAAAAATTTCAAGTTCTCTTATGAAATATCACATTCGCTTGAGTGTATCTAGGAACTAATTCAATCAAGTATGTGTATATTCACCTCTGCATGTAGCAGATTTAGCTCATAGTTGGTGAATTATCCTTCTAAATTCATTTTCATATCTATAGATTTACCCTCTTACAAATCCCATTCGGTTAAATTCTAGAATAGAGGAAGGTTAAAGTACTTTAATTTGTGTTTTTTCCTTTGTATGTTCAGATTCACCCATCTAGAGAGCACATTTGCCTAAACTAAAACACATTCATGCATATAAAACTTGGAAATGTAAAAATACTAAAAAATGACCTAGTTTCATTAGTTTGACTAGTGATGTGGTTCCCATTGAGTATGGAAGAATGTGCAAGAAAATGCACTATAAAACAAGAACAAAATTGCAATAAAATCAAACAAAGCTGAAAAATCCAAGCAACACATAGATTGGGCTAAAAGAGGTGAAACCAACATGAAATTCAATGAAACCAAATTATATTGCACCCCTCATTATGTATACTTTTCTCATAATCATCAAATTCAACATTTTCTCATAGAATTTTGGCAACATAACAACGATCAATCACTTAATGTTGAATGATTGTTTAAAATAGTGTATTGAGAAATATAGGAATGAGGAGAGAGAGGATGAAAGGATAATATTGAAGGAGAGATATCCATGGCTAGGATTTCATGCACAATCTCTCAAGCCATAATATTATGCTAAGTGGCACAATTTGATGGATTTAGAGGGAAATTAGTACTTGGGAAGTACCTTGGGGGATGGCGAGGATATATATTCATTGTCCTCACATTCCAAAGGGATGGGATTTAAGGGAATGAAGGAATTTTAAATTCCTTTAAGGTAATTTGGGAAGGGGAGACCCATATGGGGTCTTCTCCCAAAAGGGTAAAGCTATTAAGGCTAGGGTACAAAGAGGGTGAGAAATAAATGGAAAGGGGGTTATCCTTTGCTAATCGTGGATTGATAATGTGAAAGTGCTTAGGAAGGGGATTAGGTGGGTAATTAGGATTAAGATTAGAGGGAAAGTGGAAGAGTTGGAGGTTGTGACTTGTGAGGGGAAAAATTAAATAAATAGAAGTTATTTATTTAATTTATGAGAGAGAAGAGGTATGTTAGGATGGTCATTTACCCTAGGATTTATGGGTGATATGAGTGACTATATTGAATGAATATCAATTAAATAATAGGAATATTATTTAATTAATATAGAGGATAAGGAATCAAATTAATTAGGGATATATTGGATAAATGTAAATGGTTAATTTTAGGTGTCTACATGTTGCATATAGACTATCCATAAGAGTGAATTAATAAAATCTTAGAAAAACCAAATAGGAGTAGATGTGGATGGTTTTGCATTAAAAATATAACTATTTTGATGTCTTATAGATGTCAATGACACATTCCTCTTCATTAAGTTCATATCCAAAGGGCCCTAAATATTTTGGGAAGCTTTTTCTTTTATACCACATGTCATCCATTGATTGTTAAATGAATCTATAAAAGTAGTTGCACTTAAAATCTATTATATTTCTTGGTCTAGAAAGAAAATAGAAACTAAGAGATAATCTACTTGCATTAACCTTCAGACTTGCACCATCAAAGGTAATAATGGTTGATTATTTAATTCACCTCTACCTTAGTCAAACCAATCATTTTGATTGATAGTTGGGTGAAGAGTAGATATTCTCATATTCTAGATAAACAAAATTTTACAATACACAAGAAATAAGAAATATTCCCAAACTTAAAATTATCATTTATTGTCTTGTATTTTTCAATGTAGATGAAAACAAAATAGGGGGTGAGAATCTCATTTTATGTCATCGCCTCACAAGGCCCATATACCACTACCATAACTTTAGTTTCCCCATTTCAAAATTAGAAGACATGCATCAATATAAGACCATATTAAAAATTAATTATATATGCTATCAATACATACATACATACATACATACATACATACATACATACATACATAAATACATACATACATACATACATACATATATACATATATATATAGATATATATATATATATATATATATATATATATATATATATATATATATATATATATATATATATATATATATATATATATATATATATATATATAAACCTTCAAAATAGTGTAGAGGACAAAGTTATTGTATAAAAAATGAGAATAAAAAAATAATAACCAATCCAATAATCAATTAACCTACTTAAATGAATCATGTGCACAATCAAAGTAAATGAAACAATATCAATCTTACCTCCACATAAGTGCTTAACCTTACTCCATTATGTGTGATAATGGTGTGGGGAACACAATACCAATAAATTAGGTAGTTAAGAATAAACTTCGCTATCTATTTATGAGTGATGTAGGCCAATGGAATGACTTCTATCCACTTTGTAAAGTAAACTCTATGGTGGTGATGATATCATAAGCGCAATAGGGTAAATCAAAAGCACAACTCTATATATCAAATGTGCTAAAGTAGAAAGAATAAGCTCAATTCTTCCAAGGGGATGCAAAAATAGAATATTAGGGATCAAAAGCACTACAAGATGTCTCAAATCTACAATTTTGGACTTAGAAGCATAATTTGGTGTAACAGTTGGTAAATTTTTATAAAGTTTTGGGAAAAAATTCTTTGGAAAGAGGTAAATACAACATCCACAATGGATGATGATTTCCAAGGTAATAAGGTTGAATAGTGTATATTGGTATTGACAAGAATGATACTCCAAGAACACAAACAAATTATTTCTATTCAAGTAGGATTATTACACTATATGTGGGACTAACCTAGAAAATTGTATTATTTCACATATGTGTTCCATTCTCAAGAGGGAATAGATAGGGTTCTAGTGTCTCAAAATATCACATTTCCCATTCTCTTGAAGGTTTTTACACATCCAAAGAAACATTATATCTCATTGGGATGGTACATGTTGAGTAACTTCAAGCATGACATTTTACCTTCCACCAAACTATATTGATGATTAATTGTCTTAGGATTACTAAAAACAAGGTTCACAATGGAATCTGAGAATAGTGAGCCCATATGATAATGTCTAGCATTAGGGGGGGTCTCCCCTTTTCTCCTCACCAAATAAATCTTGAAAAATCTAAGGTCTTATGGCTTGGCTTGAACAACATTGACCATACTTTGAGGTACAAATTTTTCTCCCCCCGCTTTATATACCTCACCAAAAAACATGGTTGAGGTCAACCTTGATGTGTTGAAATCCCCAAGAAGGTCCCTAGGTAGTGAAAAATAATATCTAGAATAGAGAATCTTATTATCCTTAAGTGCACATAATTATTATTTGGTGTATTTGAACTATTCTTCAGCATATCTAATCTACAAAATTATGCATTTGATTGTATAATGGAACTTTTGATTTGAGTCCTAATTAAACTTGTTCAGCTAACCAGCACACTTTTCTAATAGAGTTGTGCATTTGAAACCTACTTTTATAATTTTGAACCTATTTTTTTATAGCTATTGTGGCACTTTTGAGAATACTATGGTGCATTTTATATCCATATTTTTTCTTTTGATTCATATAGTGATTCTTTTGACCTACACTTGAAACTTTCTAGAATGCTCCAAAAGTCAATTTTTAGGGCCTTTGACCACACAAACCTATAATTGAAGATCAATACTACACTTGAGTAGTATTCACTATTTATTTAATCCATCAAAAAATCACACTTCATATTCATTTCATATCACCCTTTTTTTGGAATTTAGAGTTACTATCCTAGGCTTGGACAAACATCCTTATCATCACAATCAATCATCCAAACATTCAACAACCAAAATTGTCATAATATTGTCTAGATCTTTCATCCTTTACCACTAGCGATCTTTTGTTTAGAAGTTTCCTATTTCAAGTAGATAGTTGAGTTAGCATTGATCATTTGTGGGAAAATCCACTTAAGATTCTTGGTTGCTTCTAAGTTATTAAAACCCACTATCATCTTTTTTCTCAGACTTATTAATCTTGTACAAGTAAAATAAAAATCATCCAAACCTTACCATTTATCATCATGTGAAGATCTATATTTACTTGGATTGATTGACAGTATTATCCTACATCAATCAAAAACACTTATTTAAACAAGTATCCAAAATAATTGTATCTTTTTTTCTGAATCTACAAATGTATCTCTAGTAGAGTTGATTAGAAACAACACACTCATATCAAATCATGCAACTTTCATCCTACATCCTCATCCCATAATGTCTTATAAATTTTATGTCTAAAACAAGGTCTCAACATAAGAATTTCATGGAGTCCAATCAAAGTGAGTCAAACATTACTACAACCATGGGTGATACACAACCCAATTTTACCATAAATTCTCATTTGTTCAACCCTAATGAGTATTGGACACCATGACCTCCTACAAAGGATGCTATGATAGAAGACTTCACACATGTACTAAATTGATACAATAGAAATTATTTGAGATGTAACAAGATCTAGACATAAGAAAAGTAATTGGTCTTCTTATTATGAATCCAAATAAATATTTTCTTACACTAGCACAAAAAGGTGTTAAACTACCTTATTGCCACACTTAGGGAACAATCCCTTACAAATTTTATGTCATCGAACACATCCCATCTGATGCAAGTATGCCCATAATTCAATCTATCAACAAACATATCCCTCAATTTTCTATGCCAATTATTTCAATTAAACCATCCATACTTCTCAATGACATAACTTTAACATAGTTTTCCAAATAATAAGTCAATACACTCTATCAAACTCCTTTCACATCTAATCACATGATCATATCTATCCCAAATCCCTAATATTCTTCATCCTTACCACATAGCACCAATATTCCCTTCAATTCACAACCCAACACATCCAACATGTATACAAATAATTGATTTGATTCACAACATATCACATCTCACATCCATATGAATATTCCATACCCTTGACAAAAATCCAATATATCCATGAACACATACAACCCGACTCATTCCCACCTATCTTCTATAGTTAACATTTCAAACCATTCACAAATTTCCTCATTTAACATCCCAATTCACTCTTCCACATCTAACATACCTATGAATACAAACATTTTTAATTCATCACAATTTCATTCTCAATCTATTCTATTCACCATCCCCATGAATACATATATACCTCAAACTCATAACTGCTCATACAAATCATTCAATATCCCATAGCAACAAACCATTCCAAAAAATCAAAATTATTTATTTAACTCATCAACCAACCATAACATTAAACATACATTCCTCCAAATAAACCACAAGTCAACACAACAAATTCTTGGTATCACATGGAATTAGAACATACCAAGAGAAACTACACACTTGAGGATATATGTCCTTATCCATTTGATCATATAATACCTATGGTTCCCTTCCCTCACAACTTTGAAATGCCAAATTTTGAAAAGTATAATGGAAGAGATGATCCATGAGAATAGATACATGGATTATACATAACTTTCCTAGAGGTATATTATAGTGACACATATTTGATGTGCCTTTTACTCAAAGTTTAGGAGGACAAGCAATCTAATGGTTTTCTCATTTACACCATAGTATCAAGACCTTCCATGAACTAGCCAAAAAATTCATCAGTCACTTCTTTACAACATTGAATACATACAAGATATCTATGATTGATTTATGCACCACCCAATAATAAAATAGATAATAATTTGCTTCTTTCCTATAATTATGGAGGAATATGGCTAGTAAATTCCCATGGCCTATACTAGAAAAATAGTGCATCAACATTTTTGTTCAAAACCACAATCACGAAATGAATTTCCACCTACAAGTGCAATGCACTAACATATTTGAAGAGATTATATAGAAATAAATCATGATTAAAAAACTCTCGTAATGAAAGGACTTGTGAAAATTTACAAAGAAATAAAAGACCATGCATTACACTCCAATTAAAAACCTTGCCTATGGGCCAAAAATAAGAATGTTACTAATGGTGGTGTAGTTGACACTAAATTTGTGCAAAATATACAACCACCACCTAAAACACAACAAAACAATGAAAACACAAATCTCCCAGGAGGAGTACCATAGAATATAATGTGATAAAACAAAACCTATCTGTATGACATTGAAAATCTTATCCAATATCTTATTGATCAAGGGGGTGTAAACATTGAGGCCTGTCTTGGAAATTCTATCAATAACAATCTCAACATCTACAAGGATTCAATCCTGAACCATGGGAAGAAAAATGACTCAAGTAAAGGAAAGGATTATAATAATGTAAACTATATATATGAATCCATAGTGGGACATATTGAAGAAACTGATAACCACATTAACACCATCACCATTCCAAAAAATACTCTAAAATGTGTAGTTACCACATGATGTGGGAAAGTCACCCTCCAAGGATCCATGCTCCAAAAAATCCTTAAACACACTATTATTATCTAAATACAATCTTGTAGACCATTTGAAGAAAACACCAACCCAAATTTCTATACTAGAACTCCTATGCATATCACCTACACCTAAAGAGGTCCTTGAAAAAGCACTTCAGGCATATTTCATACCTACCAACATAGATAATGAACAATTCCAAGCCACGGTAGAAAACACTACATCCACCCACCACCTCATAGTCACAAAAAATATCTTCCTATTGCCTCATATTATAACCATGCATTATACCTAGAGTCTATGTTCATAACCACAAAATCAAAAGAGTCTTGATAAATGGTGGAGCAGGCTTAAACATTTTCACACTAAAATTGGTGAAAATTTTGGGATACTCTAATGAGTTTATAGAAAAAATATAAGAGAATATTATGATGTTGAACATGAGTTAGAATGGATAATCAAGTTACTTATTCAATTTGGTCCTACAATCATTGAAACGACATGCAAGTATTGGACCCTAATCTCCCCTACAACATTATCTTAGGTTGCTCGTGGATACATGCCATTACAAGTCACCTCATCCACTTACCACCAATGCATAAAGTTTCCCTACAAAAAAATAAGATAACCATTTATGGGGCCCCTTGCCCTTTCTAGTATTGCCAAAATATAGCAAAAAAATACCAAAAAATTGACCAAGTACCAAATAATAACATTACCTCATGGGCGGGTGAATGAAGATGGGTAGCCAATTTGTGGACAAATTTTTTAAAAAGTTTTGAAAACTCATAACGCGAGCACGTTATAACGTGCTCGTGTTATGGCTTGGTGTGTCAAGCCTGAGGTTTGGCCACAACAAGCCCATAATGTGAGCGCGTTATAATGTGAGAGCGTTATAACACGCTCATGTTATGACATATTAAAACCAAAAAAAAGTGAAACGAATTCATTCTTGCATTTTGACTGTGTTGTTTCTTTTTCTCGTGGCCAAAACCACCATTTTTCCCACTCGCATTCTAGAAGGAGGTATTTTGCAAAAATATTCTTCAATGGTTGCTATTTTATCATGAGGATGCTGCCACGTCAATGAGGAGGTGTGAGAGGTAAGGATTGTTTTCTTTTTGTTTTGAATTTATTAGTTTTAGCTTGAATTTGTTAGTTTAAGGTTGTATTTGATTTTTTTTTTTTTGAATTTGTAGGAGATGCATATCAACCTGCAAACCCTCAAAATCCTCAACAAGAAGAGCAAAAAAATCCTCAACAAAAAAATCAACCACAACAACAACCTCCTCCACCAATCCCTCAACACCCTCCTGGAACTCAACAAAATTTAATGAGTGAAATTGAGAACAACAAAAAAAAATTGAGGATTTAATCAGTAGGTTGATTGATCCAGATGGTTCAACCATGGAAAGAATGACCATAGAAACTTCATTGAAAGATATGTTAAAAAATGTAGATTCAATTAGCAAACAAATAACTAGATGGCAAGAAAGGAGGCAGGCGGCTAGGGCTTATTACCCAGATAAATTATCATATAAAGATGTAAAGGATTTAAAAATTACAAAAGGTGATTTGTGCTCGTTATTCACTGATCCACGCACAAATCAAAATATGACCCTCAATGTGAAGAGTTTTCCTATTCATTGGTGCCACCACCAATAAATTAGGAACTTTTTTTATGGGTATGTGCAGGATCATGATGGGCCAAAAAGTGGCGATATGATGGGTATGTGTAGGGTATGTGGTTGATGAATTTTTTTTAACCCAAAATTGATGAAATGACAAGGGTTTTTAAAGGAGATTCTCAGCTTTCCACCAATATAAATTATGTTTTACTTTGAATTTAATAAATAGTTATTATTCATTTTCTATTTGAATTATGACTAAAGTTCTGATTAATGGGCTGATTGAAAAACATCTATAGCTTTCAAACGGTATCACATTTTTTGAATCTAAAACATGTGTCACATTATATGCTTCGCATACTATAGGATTAAAAAAAATGAATTTCTTGAAGTTTTGACCAAGTTAAGGTGGTCAGCATACAAGTTTTTATATTTTTAAAAGTTGTAATAAAAAATTCATAATTAATTATTTACTTGGAAAAAATTAGAAAAAAATATGCATCACATCCCATGAGTCCCTCTACTTATATCTAAAATCTTATAAAAAAATATTATCATTGTATTGTGTTAGGGTGGTCGACACCTACTTCTTATTTTTTCCATGAAATTTAAGTACTCATCATTGAAATTTCAAATTTTCACCAAATTTTTTGAAAATAAACCTAGTAGTTTAGAAACTACATTCAATTTGTTACAGATTCTATTCTTACATATTTTTGAAATAATATACATAACTTATTCAAATTTTTACATCAAGTTTGCTAACTCTGATTTTTCTGAATTTTTTGCCACTTAAGGGCTTATTTTTTCCATGATGATCCTCCACATACCCTTATGATATGTGGTACATGGTTTTTGATTACCCACCATGCAACAATTGTGAAGTATCATAGGAAACTATACTCTGAGTTCATATTGAACAAAATCCCAAATTATTTTGATATGAGGAACTTCCAGAGGAGAGGTGGGGGATCAGCTTAGGATAGACCCAATGTAAAGCCAGATCCTACACAGCAAGGGAGACAAGCTCTTTCTAGGCTACCTCATGAGCATGTTCTTATTCCTTTCATCGTGAAGGAGAGTGTTGACGTACAGACATTGCAGGCGATCAACACTTTGACCTAGAGTGTCATCCAACATGCTATCCCTATTCTACAATGCCATCCAGGGGAGTCTTCGAGTGGTGGCCTTCAAACCCATGTGTGTCAATCTTGCAAGGATACTTGTTCATATGACTCCATCGACACTCAGGAGGCTGCTACATAGGATCCATCTACAACTATGGAGATGGAGAGGGCGGCTGACATTTTGCATGAGTCGTATGGCATTGATACTCTGGTAAAAGTTAGCATGTTCACTAAATTTAATTTATTAAATTTTGATTTTGAAATGCAAGATTAACTAATTTAGTTTTATGATTTTAATAAAATTGTAGGGTCAAAGTGTTGAGACTTGAAACACTGGCCCTACACCTACTTATTTCTGCAGTACACCTATCATTGGGATGTAACTAGTAAACAATTATAAATTTATTATATGTTAATAGCATAGTTTTACGAATGGTATTTTAATATGTGATTTTGGATGTTGAATAGGCTAATATTGGAGGTTTTGAGAGAACACCTCCTAGTTCCAGTGGATTTACTCAAACCTACATGTAGGTAATAGAGTAAAGAGTTTAACTAATCAATTGTACTTAATAGATTTGTGTAGTTTATATTCATATCGTTGATTATGTTGCATTTCACATCATTCAAACTCAAAGAATTACTTCACATTCCATAACTAATAACTAGATGTTGATAGATGATAAAATTTCAACTACAATATAGTTGTTTAGAAAGTCAACATAAGTAGTGATGCAATTACTTCACATAGCATAAGTAATAAGTCTAGGAGCAGCTCCCAATTGCATTTTCTTGTCATGGCATTCCATGAGAGCACTTTTTAATGCTCGGCATCTTTTCAAATAGTTCACTGCCTTGTCTATGCCATGGATGCTTGGAAGGAATATATGAAAGAATAATAGTAAGCAATAGTATAGACAAGGTAATGAGTTTTTTGAAAAAATGCCTCAAAGAAATGTGGTCTCATGGTGATGTCCATTACCATGAGACCCAATTTCTTTGAGGCAATTTTTCAAACAGCTCACCTCCTTTTCTATGCTATCATATTTTCCATACATGTCTACCAAAGCATTTTATCAAATAGTTCATTTCCTCACTACTATGGCCAAACGCTTAAAAAATGTGCTTTCCAACAAACTGATACAATGCAAGGAAGTCAAATAACTTAACTTTATCATTCAAAAGGATTCCATCCACTTTGCAACTCAAAAACTCAATTCTTCATTTGTTTTCAAACTTCTACCTAGTCTTCCTACTAGGTCAGCCAACCCACTTTTCCTATCAAAACTTTCAATTTTCTCAAAAAACCTTGTCAACCAATCCCCAAATCAGGCACCCATCATGGCCTACTTTTACATATCAAAAACTCAATACCAACTCCTTTGGATCATTGATTCCAAACCTGGCTTTCAACGCTAAATTAGGCCTCAATTAGACCTCTTTTTCAAAGAGACACCTCTCCAAACATAGAAAAAAACCTTGAACCCACTTAACATTCAAAATACAACCAAAAAAACCTCATATTATTGAACTTCCAGGTCTCCACTCACTCATTTTCTTTGCAATCAACTAGGGCTTATTGAAACTCTTGTGCCCCAACCTCTTAGAAGCTTAAAACCAGCTCAATTATGATTTTTTATTTCTTCACATGCTCATTTTTTCCTTCTCTTATGCTTCCCTCAAGTCTTTATGACACTTCCTTCATGAACCTCTCACTTTTCACTTGTTTTCACCCTTTCTAACTAGGGTTTCATACTCTCTTTCTCACAACTGACCACTCCTAGCCTCTCAAGTTTACAAAAAATGTCCAAACACATATAATTACATAGATCTCATGAGATTCCATCAAGTTATTTATCCCTTTCTTTGACTAACTCACTCTAGCCTTGCTGAAAGGTGCTAAAACTAGTTTTTACAATAGGGAAACATTGAGAAACTCACCAAATATCCTTCCCAAACCTCATCTCTATATTCCACACCTACTCCTACATTATTTAGGTCCATTCCACCAAGAAAAAATGGGTACAAAAAGGTGGAATTACCTGTCAAGTCATTTAAGCAATCAAACCAATAAACCCCTATTTTCTAACTGCCTAGAGTAATCAAGCCACCAAAAGCTTGAAACTCAATATCAAATGCTTAAATTAGTTTTAAATTGATGCAAACACCTAACTATTTCAATTCACACACATGAAAGATTCCCTACCACTTGTACAGAACCGTACACTGGCAGATAATGGAGGAAAACACATAAAAATAACAGCATAACGGTGATATTTTATTAGTTTTCTCCTTCAATATCTCCAACAACAACTTACATCGATGGATTATAAATTTTTTAAACATTTCCCAACCTTTCCAACTTCCTACAATGACTCAGTAACCTCTACAACTACTTTGACCCTTGGAATTCCATTTCTTTACACCCTTTTTGCATTTTTACAACATTTGAAATTGACGACTTTGTCAATATTTTCCAAATTTGCACTTTATGCTTAAATTAACTAAGACTATTACAACCTCCAAAATGGCTATTTAGGCATTATTACATCATGAAAACACATTAACCAATTCAAACTCCTAAATTTATCTCATGGAGGCATGTGCTTGCAAAGGTGCACCTGCACCACAAACTATGGATGCTTGGAAAAAATCTATCAAAGCATAATAGTAAGCAATAGCATAGACAAGGCAGTTAGTAGTTTGAAAAAATTCCTCGAAGAAATGCGGTCTCATGGTGATGGAATTCCATTCCATCAACATGAGACAACATTTCTTCAAGACATGTCTTCAAACAACTCGCCGCCTTTTCTATGATACCACATTTTCCATACATGTGTACCAAAGCATTTTATCAAACTACTCACTTCCTTGTTGTTATGGCTAAAATCCTAAAATAGGTGCTTTCCAACAAACTATGGATGCTTGGAAAAATTTCTATCAAAGCATAATAGTAAGCAATAATACCATAGAGAAGACAATGAATTGTCTAAAAAAATGCTCGAAAGAAATGTGGTCTTATGGTGATGGAATGCCATGATGTGCATTTGTTTGTAATGGAATTCCATCACCATGAGACCCCATTTCTTTGAGGCATTTTTTCAAATACTTCACTGCCTTCTCTATGCCACCATAGTTATCGTACATGTCTATGAAAGCATTCGATCAAACGATCCACCGGCTTGTTGCTATGGGTATAAGCCTAAAAACAATGCTTTTGAACAAGATATGGATAGGTAAAATAGTAAGCATGATAGTTAGAAATATATAGTTTAATAAGTACTCAAGATTTTTCTCATTATCCCATACATTATAAGTCATGATGTGGATCGCTATTGTAGTTTTTGTGATTGAATAATTTGTTGTTTTTTTTTTTAGATGTTGCAAGCAGAAACACCTCTGAATGCGACGAGGGCAATGGAGATCGATGTTTCATCTACTATATATTCCTTGATGGCTCTGACAAGGGAGGTATGAGGAAAATTACTAAATTTCAATTTACATTTGTTGTTATAGATGTTAGTTAGTGAAAAAGAAAACCATTATTGATTTTTAGTTAAATTTCTATGTGGATGGTTTATACAGGGATTCAACACGCCTCAGCCTAGGCATATAAATATTTCCCTCATGGAGAGTGATCATCAAATGGTAGTAAATGATTATTTTGTTAAATATATCATTTTTTATAATGTAATTTCTATATATTAATGTCTTTACTTCTTATTGTAATAGATAAAACTTCACCAAGAACTAGACACTAGGAGGAGTAGTAGGAGCACTCCTCGAGCACAACATAAATGAGTGATAGATGTATCTCTATCTAATCGACAAGCAAAGGAAAAGAGATTATTTTAAGAGCATGGAGAGCAATGACTTTTGATTCCAAAGCCCTTTGTTGTATGCCTACATGTCATTTTTGCACATATTTTGTATTGGATATATTTGACATTGTATGCCTATATGGCATTCTCGTAAGCCTATATGGCTATTTTGTACCTATATTTCATACTTATATCAACATATATTGATGTATGCCTACAAGGCTATTTGGTTAATTTACAAATATTTTTATCGATGGTGTCTATACTTGCATTCTAAATTCATGGTTCAATAGATATGAGTTCCGTGTATTCAAGTGTATACTTTACAACTTACGTGTATACTCTATGACTTATGTGTGTTCTAATGTATACTTTGTGACTTACGTGTTTTCATGCATATACCTTGTATCTGTGCATATACTTTGTATTAATTTGTGTATACTATGTATTCGTGTGTATACTTCAAGGCTTACGTGTTTTTGAGTACTTGTGCTTCCCTTATTCACACGTACATGTTTGACTTATTCATGTGTATACTTATTAATTGGTTAGCCCTAGCATTGAAAATTGTTGTCCTTCACGGTCTGTCTTGAATATTAATTGATTGATTCTAAACAACTTTATCTAAAAGTAAAAAACACATTTTCAATTGGTATTCCATGAAATGATTCATAAAAAGATTCCAATATATTTAATCCTTTGATTGGAACAACTCAATTAAGCAAAAGATACATAATCTTCACAACACTTGCAAAACATAATATTCAGAGTAGATAAAGTAGTTAACTTCTTGACACATTATCATACAAACATTTATCTTGAATAGTCTTTAAACATTTTCACAGCATAATCCTGATAGTGAAAAATGAATTTTTATGTTCTTGATCCATCACCATATAAACATGTCGAAAGATTTATATGTCAAATTTTTGCAATATTATTTCTTGTATACAAAATGGACTTGGGAGAAAGTAAGTTATAATTTATAATACAAATAAGAAATGGACTCAATGTTGTCTTGGAACCCCAAATAGGTCTATTTAACAAAGAAATACCCTCTCAATCACTCTTCCAATTGAAAAAAACCATTGGGAAACATTTACCAGTCTGTAAATCCACAAAATCCATAATTTTTAGGGCGTGATTGGTCCTCTAACCCCACTATCCTCTAAACCCTCACTTTTCTCAAATTTCACTAGGGTTTATTGAAAACCTCATATCTAGATGTCATACAACCTTAAAACCTCTTCCAACACTCTTTATTCTACTTGCACAAACTTAATTGACCACCAAATTATGCTTCCCTCTAACTTTACCCACTTTTACTCCCTCAAACCTCTCTTTTTCATTCAAAACCCCTCTTTTCTAAACTAGGGCATCATGCCATAACATACTTTTGACCTCCCTTGTCCTTGTAGACCATTTGAGCACATAAAACTCCACAATCTCACCCTGTTTCCAACCTATTCTAACTTATTCTCAAGCAATTTCTTCTTTTCACCTCGTTTAGCCTTGCTTTTAAGGCCTAAATTTTGAATTTTCAATAGGGGTAGCATTGGTAATCTCTTCCAATGCCTTTACCAATGGTATTTTCTTATTTTTACTCTGTATCATACTTACATAATTGACTCAAATTCCCCCACATTAACTCAAAACTAAAAGCAAGATTACAAAATGGCCTATCATTGCCTTATTTGACATTATAATGACTAAAACCACTGAACTAGACCTTCTTCATCAAATGGAAGAACAAGGTGCTTTGTACCAATGATCACATGATTTTTGTGTGGAATACTTGGACTTCTCAACCATCATGCATATGTTTCTCTTTTTTATTGTTTTGCATGCCATCATAAGGGATCAAGCTAGTTGAATGTAGCTCAAAGAAATTTCATGTGTTTGGGTGCAAAAGAGGACCATACCTAGCATAAACCTACCTATCAAGATGCATTGGAGTAGTTTGTTTGGTCACACGAATTGCAAAATGAAAGTTCCACCACTTTGCAACTTTACACTGCTTGCATTTGACACTTTTTCCATCAAGTGAAAACTAGACACCATGGGAAAATGACTCTGAGATAACCAAAACTAAGAGAGGTTATTGTAGAGAGCCCAACATGATCTTGTAGGATCAAACAGAGAGTTCATAAGCATCATGATTTTCGAGTAATATCCCGTCAAAGTTCACTTCACTTTTGCACTTTGGACCCTTAAGGGATCGAGCCATTTGAACATAGCTCGGAGTGATTCCACGTGTTTGGGTGTGAAAGAAGACCATGTTGGGAAAAAAAGGACATACAACTGAGAGGGTGGGTGTGAATTACTTGTCACAGAATATTTAAACTTTTCAGATTTAACCTAACTTAATCTTAGATCTTATCAATGAACAATAAACCATAAACAATAAGCACATTAGAAACACAAAGAACACCAAAATTTTTACATGGAAACCTTATTAGGGGAAAAACCATGGTGGATGTCAGTTCACAATATTATACCCTATTAAAAGTATAAGAATAATAATGGGAATGCACATGCATTCAGGCACACAACCTAGAGCTCACTGCCCAGAGAAGACACTGTCTTACAGAAATTCAAATTAGATCCACAGGGTATGAACTAAGAAAATAGCTTCTACAAAAGCCTGATTACAATTCCAGTTAATCACAAAAGCACTCCTTCACACTTCACTCAAATTTCTTCACACTTTGCTCTGCAATCGAATGATTAGAACACTATTTGCACATATGCACTTTCTCTAGCATATATTCACACTTATGCACACTTCACTTTGCTCAAACAATTGCTCTTATATATCCGCAACATGGATTTACATCAACAAATCCATCGCCTAGAAGAAATATGAAAATATAAAATATACATACAATGTCGATGCAAATTTACAAATAAACTTTCAATGTGAATCAAACTCCATTAGACAATATTATGTTGTGACCCAAAACAACATCCTCGAGTGCACCAAACATTTAAATTTTAATCTTCAAGCATCCACAACATGCAAAAACCATCATGTCAACCAAGAACACAAAAACTCAAACACACAAGAGAAAAATCACCGACCACAAGCACACTGATCAACATGGACATGCAACAAAGATAGAGCACAATCTAGAAGCATCAACAAGCATCAAGAACCAATAGAGAAACATCCAAAGCGACTGAGATTATTAGAATCACTCCAACTTCAATCAAGAACACGAACTAAAACCACAAAAACACTATCAAAACAAAGATCTTCATAACTTGAACAAATCTTCACGTGGACCTTTGAAACTTTTGGTGGATCAACTAGATACACTCAACAATAAACCCTTTAATCTACAACAACTGATCTTCAACATACTGAGCAAAAAAGCTTCATGACCTTCATTGTTCTACTAGGAACCTACAACACTTTCTTTAACAATTTTCTCAATATCCTCGACATATACAGCCTTCAATACCTCAATGCTAATAGTGTTGACATCAATGACAACCACTTATTAGCAACACAACCACAACATATGATAATCTCCTCCTTTGGAATTGATGGCAACACATGATGTGAAAAATACCATCAACATAACTCTCAATCAACATTTACTTAGATTTTGACTCTTCTCCACAACAACTCTTCCACATGATCTTCTTCCCATGGGGCTCTTCTTCTCAGTAGTTTTTCACATTGCACTTCTCCCCCTTTGACATGAATGGAAAAGATAAGAATTATCTTTCCACATACAAGCTTTGAACCACATATCTGCACATCTGACTACTCCTGAGTAATAGCCTTGGAAACATAAATCCATATCAGAATATGATCATGAAATGCATGGATTGATGCAATATAATGCATCTCTATTTCATATTAGGAGGGGTAATCACCCCTAGCATCCCTCTAAGATACTCAAAAGTATCTTTTAGCAATGGATTGGTGAAAATGTTTGCAATCTGCTCTTTGGTAGATACATAATCCAGTCTGAATTCTTTCTCACTCACTTTCTCCCTCAAGAAATGAAACTTGATTGAAATATGTTTTGTCTTAGAGTGTAGCACCAGATTCTTTGAAATTTTTATTGCACTTGAGTTGTCACAGTATATAAAAATAGGCTCATCATACACTACTCTAATATCTTTCAACATCTATTTCATCCACAACACTTTACTACAATTATTTGCAACAACAATATATTATGCCTCAATAGTAGATATGGAAATGGAATTCTGCTTTTTCCTTAACCAAGACACCAACTTCTTTCCTAGGAAGAAGACACCACCACTAGTGCTTTTCCTATCATCTACATCTCTTACCCAATCTGCATCAATATAGGCACTCAAAGTAAGATCATCATCTTTAGGATACCAAAGCCCAAAATCAACTATTCCTTTTAGATACCTAAAAATTCTCTTTATAGCAATCACATGAGATTCTTTCGGCTCAACTTGATATCTAGCAACCATACACACAACATTCATTATGTTTGGTCTGGTATGAGTTAAGTAGATCAATCCACCAATCATTGATCTACACATAGCTCATCATCTCCTCCAAAAATAATGTCATCAACAAAGACTTCAATAATCAACTCTTTATCATGATCCAACTTAAAATATAAGTTGTTTTCAGCAGTACCTTTATTGAATCCAAGCTTTAGTAATTATTTATCCAATCTAGCATACCAGGCTCTGGCGACTTGCTTGAGTCCATACAGAGCTTTCTTCAATCAACAAACCATGACTTCCTTGTCAATCAGTTGAAATCCATCTGGTTGTTCAACATATACCTCTTCTTCTAGTTCACCATTTAGAAAAGATGACTTCACATCCATTTGAGAGACTTTATAGTTCTTATATGCAACATAAGCAAGAAACAATCTTACAGCTTCAATTCTAGAAATAGGGGAAAAAGTTTCTTCAAAATCAATTCCTTCCATTTGTGAATACCCTTTACATACAAATGTTACTTTATTCCGGACCACTTCACCTTGTTCATTCAGCTTAATCTAAAAGACCCATTTGGTACCAATCACATTTTTATCTTTACATCTGGGAACAAGAATCCATGTATCATTCTTTTCAATCTGCAACAATTCTTCTTTCATAGCTTCCATCCAGTGTTCATCATTACATGCTTCACTAACATTGTTAGGTTCAGTTTTGGAAATTAGACAATACTCTTTTGCAATCCTTCTTCTAGTGTACACACCTTTATTCTTATCTCCTACAATATGATTTTCAAAATGATTCAACCTTACATACCTTGAAACTTTAGGATTTTCTCGCACTTTTGGTTCTTTTGGTCTTTCTTTTGCACTTCTACTTGTTTCTCCTTCTTGACTTTTTTTATTTACCAGAACAATTTGGATTTGATTTTGTGTTTGAGAATTCTTCCCTTGGTCTGTACTATCTTTCTGGTCATTTGAATCATATCCACTGTATCTAAATGATCTAGTAGAGTCCTCATCAACTCTGACATTTCCACTTTCAACCATTTTCCTCAATCTTTTATTAAAGCACTGGTAGGCCTTTATTTTAGTAGAGTAACCTAGAAATATTCCTTCATCGCTCCTTGCATCAAAATTTCCTATGTCCTCATCTCTCTTAATGTAACACATGCTTCCAAAGATCTTGAAATATTTAACAGTAGGCTTATAGCCAAACCATAGCTCAAAAGGAGTCTTACCAGAAATACCATTGACATTTACTTGGTTTAGAGTGTACACAACAGTGTTTATAGCTTCTCTCCAATAGATGTGAGGTACATTTCCTTCTACAATCATTGTTCTAGCAGCATCCAAAATTGTTCTATTCTTTTGCTCTACAACTCCATTATGTTGAGGGGTTCGGGGAGCACATATCTGTCTTCTGATTCCATGCTCTTCACAAAAATAATTGAACTCCCAAGAAGTGAATTCACCACCTCTGTCTAACCTTAGATATGTATCTTTAGACCTATCTCATTCTCTGCAATAGCTTTTGAAACTTTTGAGCTTCTCTAATGCTTCACATTTTTCTCTTAAGAGAGCAACCCATATCATCTTGGAGTAATCATCAATAAGCAACATAAAGTACCTTTCTCCTTCTATACTTCTTACTCTGGAGGGGCCACACAAATCAATATTCACCAACTCCAGTGCTCCATTAGAATGATGTTTCTTGCTCTGAAAAGAAACTCTAGTCTATTTTCCCATCTGACATTCCTTGCATACTGTGTTAGTAGGCTTCACTAGCTTAGGTAAATCTCTTACTACTTGAGTGGTGCTTGCCTTGACAATGTTATCAAAATTCACATGTCAGAACCTTCTATGCCATAACCATCTTTCATCTACTTGAGAAATTAAACAACTTCCACTAGCAACATTCAGGTGAAAGATATTACCTTTTGTTTGTGTACCTGATGCAATTACATTTCTAGAACTTTCAAGTATCTTGCATCTTCCATTTATGAACTGAAGATCATAACCCTTATCCACCATTTGTCCAACACTCAATAGGTTATGCTTCAAGCCTTCAACATAAAGGACATCATCAGTGGTGTTCTTACCACCAAGACAAATAGATCCTCTACCATGAATCACAACAGAATTGTTATCTCCAAATCTTACAATCCCACCATCATATTTCTCTAGACTTAAAAATTTTCTTTTGTCACCAGTCATATGATGTGAGCGTCCTTTATCAATAACCCACTCATCCTTTTCTTCAATTCGTGTTGCAAGATATTTCTCAACTTTAGCAGATTGAGTAGCCACCAGATCAATTTCCTTGATAGCAATGAAAACTCATTCATCTTCATTCCCATTTTCTTTATCAGATTCTTCATCAATCACACCTTCTTCAGAAAAATAACATTTCTTTTGAAATTTTGGTTTATAGTTCTTAGGCCTAGGAACTCTTTCAGGACACCTTGAAGTAAAATGACCTATCTTATTGCAAGAGAAACATTTAATAGGTAACTTTCCTTTATACTTACCTATTCCTCTACCTTCTTTCTTCATAATCAGTGCTTCCAGTTCTTCTACCTCTCTTTCTTCATCCCCAAGTTGTTTCATCTCTTGCTCATACTTGAATGTCTTTTTAGAACTTTCTCCTGAATCATATCTTTTCTTGTTTCTTTCGGATATAGTGGCCTTAAATGCAGATTCAGTCTCAGGGGCAGAATCACCAAATTCACTCAACTCAAATGCAACAAGGTTACCAATCAACATATCTCTTGTTACAAGTATTAATGTTCTGAGCTCTTCAATAGCATGAGCCTTAGATTTGTAGGAGGGAGGCAATGATCTGAGCATTTTAGCTATAATTTCTTGTTCATCAAGGGTACCACTAACACATCTAATACCCATCACAAGTTCATTTACTCTTTGCATAAAAGAAGAAATATTTTCATCTTCACCCATCTTCAAAGTTTCATACTTTCCTTTCAAACTTGTTAGTTTAGCAACCTTCAGAAGTGCATCTCCTTCATACAAAGTCTCTTGCTTCTTCCATATCTAATGAGTTGTCTTCAGATCCATCACATTTGTCATTTTCGAATCTATCAAAGCACTCAGGAATGCTTTAATAGCCCTGATGTTAGTCTCAGCCTCTTTAACCCCATCAGGAGTGGAAGGACCATTTGGAGGAAATTCACCAATACACCTCAAATGACATTCCATTCTAGCTTTCCACAGGGTGTAGTTAGATCCATCAATTCTAGGACCGTCCTTCTTGTATGATGTCATCTCAGATCACCTCAAGCTTTTAAACTTCTTCAGAGAAACCTACTTTGATACCAATTTTTGGAAAAACAAGGATAGACAACTGAGAGGGGTGATGAATCAATTGTCACAAAATATTTAAACTTTTTAGATTTAACTTAATCTCAAATCTAATGAATGAACAATAAACCATAAACAACCAATACATCAGAAACACAAAGAACACCAAGATTTTTATGTGGAAACCCTATTAGGGGAAAAACCATGGTGGATGTCAGTCCATAATATTATACCCTATTAAAAATATAAGAAGAATAATGGGGATGCACATGCATTCAAGCACACACCTAGAGCTCACTGCTCATATACAAGAGGGCTCACTATCTAGAGAAGAAAAATTGCCTTACAGAAATTCAGTTTAGATCTGTAGGGTATGAACTGATAAAATAGCTTCTACAAAAGCCTGATTATAGTTCTAGTTAAGTCTAGGAACATTCTTTCACACTTTCCTCAAATTTCTTCACACTCTACTCTACAATCAAATGATTAGAACACTATTCACACATTTGCACTTTTTCTAGAAATATTCACACTTATGCACACTTCACTTCACTCAAACAATCACTCTTATATATCCACAACATGAATTTACATCAACAACTTTGTCAGCTAGAAGAAATATGAAAATATAAAACATACATACAATGTTGGCCCAGATTTACAAATAAATTTTCAATGTGAATCAAACTCCATTGGCCAATATTATATTGTGACCCAAAATAGCATCCTCGAGCATGCCAAACATTCAAATTTTAATCTTCAAGGATCCACAACATGCAACAACCATTTGTCAGACAAGAACACAAAAACTCGAACACACAAGAGAAAATCACCAACCACAAGCACATCGATCAAAGCAGACATGCAACAAAGATAAAGCATGATCTAGAAGCAACCACGAGCATCAAGAACCAACTGAGATATATCCACAGTGATTGAGATTACTAGAATCACTCCAACTTCATTCAGGAACATGAACTAAAACCATAGAAACACTATCAGAACACAGATCTTCATAACTTGAAAAAATCTTCATGTGGACCTTTGAAACTTACAGTGGATGAACTAGATACACTTGGAAATAAACCCTTTAATCCATGGTGACTAATCTTCAATGTACTGAGAAAAACACCTTCATGACCTTCACTATTCCACTAGGAACCTGCAACACTTTCTTTAACAATTTTCTCAATATCCTTGACATATACAACCTTCAATACCTCAATGCTAATAGTGTTGACATCAATGACAACCACATATCAGCAACACAACCACAACATCTAATAAACCATTCCTAGTGTAAAAATACCTATCTTAATGGGTTCGAACAATTTGTTTGGTCACACGAGTTGCAGAATGATAGTTGCACTACTTTGCAACTCTCAACTACTTACATTTGACAACTTTTTCCCCAAATAAAAATTTTCCACCACTGAAAAATGCCTCTAAGATAGTGAAAACTAAGAGAGATTATTATATAGGGGCCCAACATGATCCTATATGATAACATGAGAAGTTTCTAAGCATCATAGTATCCAAGTAATAACATGTGAAGTTTGCAACCATTTTGCACTTTGGACTCTTAATGGATCGATCCAGTTGAATGTAGCTCAGAGTGATTTTGTGTGTTTGGTTGTGAAAGAGGACCATTCCTAGTGTAAAAATACCTATTCAAACATGTTGGAACAATTTGTTTGGTCACACAAGTTGTAGAATTAAAGTTGTACCACTTTGCAACTTTGCACTGCTTGCATTTGACACTTTTTCCATCAAGTGAAAAATTTCCACCATAGAAAACCACTCCAAGATAACAAAAAATGTGAGAGGTTATTGTAGAGGGTCCCAACATGATCCCATAGGATTAGATGATAAGTTTCTAAGCATCATGGTATCTAAGTAACAACATGCTAAAATTTGCATCTATTTTGCACTTTAAACTCTTAAGGGGTCGATCCGGTTGAATGTAGTTCAAAGCGATTCCACATGTTTGGGTGAAAAATAGGACCACTCCTAGTGTAAACATACCTACTCGATGTGTTGGAATAGTCTATTTGGTCACACGAGTTGCAGAACGAAAGTTGTACCACTTTGCAACTTTCAACTACTTGCATTTGGCAACTTTTTCCCCAAGTGAAAATCTACCACCATGGGAAAACCACTCTGAGATAGAAAAAATTGAGAGAATTTTTTGTAGAGGGGCCCAATGTGATCCCATAATATCAGACGAGAATTTTCTAAGCATCACGGTATCCAAGTAATAGCATGCTGAAGTTTGCCGCTATTTTGCACTTTGGACTCTTAAGGGATCAATCTAGTTGAACGTAGCTCGGAGTGATTCCGCATGTTTTGGTGTAAAAGAGGACCATGCCTAATGTAGAAATACTTATTTAGATGCGTTGGAATAGTTTTTTTGGTCACACGAGTTGCAGAATGAAAGTTGCACCACTTTGCAACTTTGCACTGCTTGCATTTGACACTTTTTCCATCAAGTGAAAATCCACCACCATGGGAAAACCACTCTGAGATAGCAAAAAATGAGAGAGGTTTTTGTAGAGGGGCCCAATATGATCCCATATGATCAGACGAGAAGTTTCTAAGCATCACACTATCTAAGTAACAACATGCTGAAGTTTGCACCATTTTGCACTTTGGACTCCTGAGGGATCGATCCGACTGAACGTAGCTCAGAGTGATCCTGCGTGTTTGGGTGTGAAATAAGAACATTCCTAGCATAAACATACCTATTTAGACACATTGGAATAGTTTGTTTGGTCACACATGTTGCAGAATGAAAGTTGCACCACTTTGCAACTTTCAACTACTTGTATTTGACAACTTTTTTCCCAAGTGAAAATCCACCACCATGGAAAAACCACTCCAAGATAGTGAAAACTGAGAGAGGTTTTATTAGAGGGACCCAACACAATCCCATAGGATCAGACGATAAGTTTCTAAGTGTCACGGTATCTGAGTAACAATATGCTAAAATTTGCAGTCATTTTGCTCTTTGGACTCTTAAGGGATCAATCTCGTTGAACGTAGCTAGAAGTGATTCTGCGTGTTTGGGTGTGAGAGCGGACCATGCCTAGCATAAAGATACCTATTTGGTCACATGAGTTGCAAAATGAAAGTTGCAACACTTTGCAAATTTCAACTACTTGCATTTGATAACTTTTTTCCTCAAGTGAAAATCCACCACCATGGGAAAATGCCTTCGAGATAGCAAAAACCAAGATATGTTTTTGTAGAGGGGTCCAACATAATCCCATAAGATTAGAAAAGAAGTTTCTAAGTTTCATGGTATTCGAGTAACAACATGTTGAAGTTTGCACCATTTTTCACTTTACACTCTTAAGGGATCAATCTGGTTGAATGTAGCTCAGAGCGATTCTGTGTGTTTGGGTGCAAAAGAGGACCATTCCTAGCATAAAAATACCTATTCAGACATGTTGGAATAGTCTATTTGGTCACACGAGTTGCAAAACAAAAGTTAAACCACTTTGCAACTTTCAACTACTTGCATTTGACAACATTTTCCCCAAGTGAAAATCCACCACCAAGGGAAAATTCCTCTGATATAGTGAAAACTGAAAGATATTTTTGTAGATGGGCCCAACGCAATCCCATAGGATTAGACGAAAATTTTCTGAGCATCACAATATCCTAGTAACAACATGTTAAAGTTTGCAGCCATTTTGCACTTTAGACTCTTAGGGGATCAATCTAGTTGAACGTAGCTCAAAGCGATTCTGCATGTTTGGTTGTGAAAGAGGACTATGCCTAGCATAAAAATACCTATTTAGATATGTTGGAATAGTCTATTTGGTCACACAAGTTGCAGAATGAAAATTGCACCACTTTGCAACTTTGCACTGCTTGCATTTGACACTTTTTCCATCAAGTAAAAATTGGACGCCATGGGAAAACCACTTTGAGATAACAAAAACCAAGAGAGTTTATTGTAGAGGTGCCCAATGTGATCTTGTAAGCTCAAACAAAGATTTTGTAAGTGCCATGATTTCCAAGTAATACCAGGTCAAAGATTGTTTCCCTTTTGCACTTTGGACCCTTAAGGGATCAAGCCAACAACTATCAAGAAATCAACTCCAAACAATAAAATAACCTTGATCAATAGTGTATTAAGTCTCAAAACCTTCAAATCTTCAAATTTTATCAAGTTTTATGGGGTTTGTGTTGTTTCCCTTGTATATTTTGATGGAAAAGGGCATGAAAAATAAGGTTTCACCCTAGGGTTTGATAAAATATTGCATGTAGAGGTTGGTTGATTGTATTTTGAGTTTTTCTAGGTGATTTTAAGAAGGTTTGAGGTGGTGGCATGTTGTGGTAAGGTGTGGAAGTATTCCTTTCAATAAATCCTCCTCATACTAGCATAAAATAAGGGTTTTGTGGTTTGGCATGGTGGAGTGAGTTTCTCCTAAGACAAATTGTAGATTTGAGGTTTTGGATACATGAGAATTGCTGCCCCAAAAATTTTAGGGGGTTGTTGAATGTTTAAAGGTATGTTCTTTTTAAAATTAAGGCTAGTTATCACTTAATGGACTCTCAAAACCCTATTTTGAGGTTTACAAACCAATTATGATAAAATTGTTGTTATTTCCTCAATTTTGCATTAAAATACTTCAAAATACTTTCAAAAGTTACCTAACTCCTTGATCTAAAGAAAAATAATCAACAATCAAAGTATAAGGTGTTGTACAGTCTGAACAAGCTTGAAACAAAAAAGGAAAAGTGTTGCAAATATAGAAAACATCATCCTTTATTTACTAATTTCTTCAAGAATACAAGCTTTTCTCTTTTCCACACCTTTACAATGCTGTATATAGCTCTTACAATTAGTTATGAATGCTTCCCCTACATCTTCCATCGACTAACTACCCTTTCTAACAAGGGGACTCTTCATCTTCTATAATTTGGCAATTGTGCAACTAATGCAAGTTTTGCATTTTTACACCAAATGACAACTTTTGTGCAATATCACTTCTCTAATCACCTAATGACTTGATTGAGACTTTGAATACATTACATATGACCTTCACATGACCTTTTTCACATTGTTTACATTTGAAAATTCAATTTTTTTAAATTTTCCTATTGAAGGCATTTAGAGAACAAGGTGCTCCTACACCAAACATGAACTCCAAAATTTCAATATTTGAGTAAATCTCATTACAATGCCTTAGGTACTCCATTCTCATAGATATTTTATAATGTCACTCATACATTTGAGATTCTCTTTTAATGTCTATATCATAGGTGCTCATTATGAGGTTAACTTCAATTGAGTAACTTGAGATTCCCTCACTAAGCTTCATACGCTCTTTTATAATGGCTTCAAATCAGAATTTAGATTTGTCAAAATCATCAAAATAAGGATGTTGCATTGCTTTCTTGGCGAAGATTCTCTTTGATGGCTCATAAATCAACATTTTTTGCAACAAGAGACCATTCAATTTTTAGTAGTTTACTTACAAATACACAAAGTAAAAGAAGAAAAAGAAAGAGAATTCAAAATGGAAATGAAATGAAAATAGATGGAAGGAACTTACAGATAGGCATGCCAATCTCTCAACTTAGTCACTCCTGGTCATACATCTTCACTAGGAGTTCCAAGATACCTATTGCACACAACACCTCTCATGAATAGAATAACGTGAAATTTGAGATGCTCTTATAATGTCTACATCATAGGTGCTCATGATAACGCTAACTTCAGATGAATAACTTGAATTTCCCTCACCAAGATTTGCACACACTTTTGTAATGGCTTAAAATCATAATTGAGATTTGTCAAGATCATCAAATAAGGATGTTGCATGATGCAAATTAATGTGCATACAAGTATAAATTAATAAGAACCGATGTGCATACTTAAAAATTAATCCAACGAACCATCTAAGTCTACTCTACTCTTTATTGTGTCAAGTATTGCCTCATGGTCAGACTCATAGACCTTCCACAAGACATTGTTCAAAGGTATACCCTCATATTTGGTCAAACAAACATTTGTCCTACCACAATGCTTTTGCATTCATGCCCTTTGTGCTACCAATTCCTATTCTCTTTTTTACGGTTGAGGTTCCTCTTCAAATGGATTTTTTATCAATCATATCCAATTTATTCTTTTTTAGGATATGTTGCCTTTCATTCTCTCCTTTGCTTTGAAGGTTTCATACTCTTCATCTATTAGTTTTTTCCTTGTTTGTTTCTTTGGCATGGTAGTTAATTTTACCAGTAGCATGCTAATGAGATGAATATTAGCTCCTAAAAAATGTATCCATTCAAAGAAATGAAATATATGTCATTCAAGGCTTCATAAAAAATACTTACAATCATCATGTACAAGAGTATTTCTAGCATAGACAAAGGTGGTGTAGGGGCATGTCATGATTAAAATATAGGCTCAAAATGGAAGCATGGACAAGGCATGTGAATTCAAATTCCTTGGCAAGCTAGTGGAGCATTGGCAAGCTATCTCACTCACTAGCCTGACAATGCGGTACAATGTCCACATGGTCCTGAAGGCAAAGGAAGTAAGTTGTTTGAAACTGGGTGATGCCCTAGGGAAAAATTACATTGTTTTCCTTGTGTAAATGGGGTGTCAAAGAAGGGTTTTGATGAAATGTTGAAGGAACCTTCCATGTAGTGACTATTAGTTGAAATTTCATGAAAATAAAGTGTTTTGGAGGTACCTCCTTTGTAAAAGAGGGCTATTTGGTGGCCTAAAAGGTAGGGTATCCTATTGGTTTTAAATATTGTTGCAAAGAAACCTATTGAAACCTTTTGGTATGTTGTGTTAGGAGTTGAAGTGTGTCTCAGATGATGTTTTTTAGGTCTCTATACTACCTTCTATAAAAGATATTGAAAAAAACAAGATTTGGAGGGCTACAAGCCTTTAGGTGTGTGTTTGGGATAAGTTGAGTGTATAATGTTTAAGGGGTTGGTTTCTTGTTTCAATCTGATCATTTTTAGTTAGTTGAGGTATTCACCACCTATTTTTCTATCACACTGCCCCTACCTTCTCAACCCTACCCCATTAGCAAGCTAGTGGAGCATTGCCAAGCTAGCTCACTCACTAGCTTGCCAATGTGGTAGGGTTGAGAAGGTAGGGGCAGCATATGCCTCATAGAAATGGGGTCTCATGACAATGCGATAGGGTTGAGAAGGTAGGGGCAGTGTATGCCTCATAGAAATAGGGTCTCATGGTGATATAAAGGTAGGGGCAGTGTATGCCTCATAGAAATGGGGTCTCATAGTGATGTATGGCACAGTGTATTCCACATAGAAATGGGGTCTCACAATGATGTATATCACCGTGAGACCCCATTTCTATGAGGCATACGTTTCCCCTACCTTCTCAACCCTACCACATTGGCAAGCTAGTGGAGTGTTGGAAAGCTAGCTCACTCACTAAAAAGGTGTGGGAATGTTGAGTAAGTACAATGAAGGTCAAGAGTTGAGTTGGGCATGAAGCCCTAGAGTGAAATTTGGTGTTTTCCATGTGAATTTGAGAGGTTTTGACATGCTAAAGTGATTATTGTGTTAGGGAAGCATTGTTTCTTGTTGAATTGAGTTTGTGTAGGCCATTTTAGACCTATTTGAGGTGGTGGTATGTTTTGATAAGGTTGGGAAGTGTATTTTCCAATAAGCCCTAGGTTATTTGGCTTAAAAAGAGGGTTTTTCATTTTGGAATCTTGGTAGATTAATTTCTGCGAACTAATTGTGAATTCTTTGGTTTGAATACATATAATTTCTTCCCACATGTTTTTGGAGGTTTTGGTCAAGTTTCAAGATAAGTTTCTCTGTTAAAGTGGCCTAATTTGAGGCCTAGTTGGTGTAGAAGACTTGATTTGAGAAAGTTGTTACAAAGTAACCAATAGTGGTTTGTTAGCATGTGATTGTGTACCCTGAAGGGTCCTTGAAATGATTCAATTCTTGGTCTGAAAGAATCTTATCGAGAAGAAATACCCGATTGAATGAGTTGGCAATGCTACAAGGAAGAGTGATGATTTGGTGAAAAGTGAAGAGTTTTGAGAATTGTTGTTGTTGGTTGATTTTTTGTGTTTAGTTGTGTTGCAGGACTGGTTGCATCACAATTCAAATTCTTTGTCCATGCTTCCATTTTGAGTCATGATTGCAAGATAGGTTGCACCTTTCCCCATGTTCCTAACTTAGCCTTGAATAAAGAGTCTTGTAATAGTTGAGAGAAGGGTTGGAATCCCTCATAGGTAGACTAATCAAGGAAACATTTAAAATACATCACAACTAAAAGTGATGAGGTAGGTTTAGTGATGAGGTAAATTTAGAAATAGAGATGAAAACTAAAATAGTTTCTAAGATCTATTAATGTGGGAGGAGTATATTCCAATTTTTTAGAGACATGTATGGAAAATTTGGTAGCATAGAAAAGGAAATCATCTACTTGGTATAACTATTTGAAAAAACACCTCAATGAAAGCTTCATAGAGTGGTATGCATATCCATAATAAAGGATTGATAAATGATGTTTTATTTTACTTCCTTAAAATGTATGTCATATATATGTGTATACAAAATGTGGAAGCATACACAAGGTAAGTCAATTGTTAAGAGTTCACAAAATGCCTCAAAGAGACGTGGTTTAAAAATTCAATTGGAAAACATATAGAATTGTGTAATTTAAAATGTGCATTGACAACCTAAGGTTATAATGAAAAACAAACAATGATCAACATGGAATATGAAAAATAACAAAAATGAAAGCAAACCATAATAGAATTAAAGAAAATGTGTAAAGACTTCACATACCTACAAAAATAGAGTTTCAAATGGAGGAGTTCTACCAAATTATGTACCCTTAGCTTCCTCTTTCTTCAAACTCCTCAACAATTTGACTTTTTCAAAAAATTGTTCCCCTCCAAACTTCAATTGTATATCAGTTTTCGCTGGAATTCAAACTTGAATTGATATTATATGTCTTTCAACATGAAAACTCTGCTATTTCATGCAAAGGTGGTGGAAAGATCATGAAAAAGGTGGTGTAATGTGAAAAACATGCATGCACAATTCACATCATCAAAAAGCTACTTTTTGTTAGAGCACGCGTAGAACCAGAAGCATATGCAGAATGCAGGCCTTGAGGTCACAGGTATATTGTGTTTTTAACCATTTTTAGAGCAAGACAAAATGGGCTCATGTTATAATGCACTCGCGTTATAATGCGAGCTGCATTATTTCTTCCTAAAAATGGCCATGTCTCTACTTCAAAACACACTCATATTATGAGAAAGTTGGTTTTTTAATAGATTCATTTTCTCTCTCTTTGTCTATACTCTATATACACAACCTATCTATCTCTCCCCTCTACCCTTATACCCTAATTATATCTCTCTCCACTCTACCCTCTAACCTTAACCCTTATACCCTCACTTCTTCTATCTCTCTCCCCTCTGCCCTCTACCCTTAACCCCTATACCCTAACCCCTTAAACCCTAATTCTATCTCTCTCTCTCTCTCTCTCATCTCTCCCTCCTAC
>VDFB02072274.1:116094986-116203556 GCA_007258455.2 Sequoia sempervirens
TCTCCCTCTCTCAACTACCTCTCTCACTTATTCATTCTATCTCTCTCCTCTACCCTCTACCCTTAAACCCTAATTTTATCTTTGTACCCTCTACCCTCTAGCCTTAACCCCTATACCCTCTATCATCTACCTTTTATCTCTCCCCTCAACCCTTAAACCCTAATTCTATATTTCTCCCCTCTACCCTCTACCTTTAACCCTTATACCCTCTATCTCTCTCTCTCTCTCTCTCTCTCTCTCTCTCTCTCTCTCTCTCTCTCTCTCATCTCTCCCTCCTACCCCCTCTCCCTCTCTCAACTCCCTCTCTCTCACTCACTCACTCCTATCTCTCTCCACTTTACCCCCTACCCTTAACCCTTATACCCTCTCCCCTCAACCCTTAAACCCTAATCCCTCAACCCCTATACCCTATACCCTATACATTGGGCCCTCAACCCTAATCCCCCAACCATATACCCTCAATCCTCTACCCTCAACCTTAAACCTATTGATGTGTGTTTTAGCACTTTCTCAACACAAGCAGTGCATAGGTGCACTACCTCTCTTGAAATGCAATGTCCACCAGCAAGTTTCTGAAAACTATCCCAAGGTCTCGCTGGTGTCAAGTCATGACATGCTTGGAATATCTCAATTGGTTCAATGTGATCTTGTTGCTAATCACAAGGAAAACTTACATGAGTTAAGTTGGAGTAGAATTGGTTCTTCCAATGGATTTTTTAAGATATTAAATTTGATACACGATTTTTTTAGGTTCAAATAGTAGTTTAGAACTCGTATTTCAACTTTAGATTTGGCTTTACAATGTGCAATGAACCTTGTTCAGAGTAACTATTAAAAAAAGGAAAAATGGCAGGGGAAGGGAGAAGTTCCTAGACCTAAAACTAGCAATGAACAGGGATAATGGAGGACCCTATTGTGGACAACCTTCCTAAAACTAAGTTCCACTTAACTAGATTGCTTCACAGTCTCATGAAACTAGTGCAAACTTCTAAGGACTGCATATTTTCAACCATTCATTCACCATTAACATGAATAAAAGATATAAATTTAGTGTAGCTTTCAATTTATGCCCATAATAACTTTACACAACTATTTACCATCAATAAACAACAAAAAGTATGGAGAAGGACAAGGAAGGTTTCCAACACACAACATAATTCTTCAATATCAATGTACAACATTAACTAATATACTAAAGCAAGCTAAGAAATATAGAACAACAAAGATAATATACTCAAATTCACTATGAGAAGAAGAATCATGCAACATAAAGTTGGAACTCAAGAATCCACCAAATAAATGAACTTCTATTAAAATTCTAGCGGCATGTCTTTACAACAACTCAACTCTCTCTTGAAAATGAGAGGAGACCCCCTATTTATAGTATCCAAAAAGAAAAATGAATGGCCAATATTTATTTGCATTGTGTGGCCAAGATTCACTACAAAATAGGGTTTCACCTACCCCCAAATATATTACAATTTAAAATTGTATCCCTATCATTTAGCCTATTTTTTTCTTTAGTGAGCAGCACTATAGCTTTTTGTCTTCTAGTTGATTTCCTTTTGTTGCAGCTACTTGGTGAGGAACTCATCATCAATTATGAGATTTCCTTCACTTTTCTTCATGGTGGCATATTCCAAAAACTTTATAATCAACTCCTAGAGCTTGTTCCACTCCAATATATCCAATTAGATCACTTGGAAATTCAATTTCCTTGATTTACTTGTAATCTCATCCCAGTATTTCTCACATTTTTGTGTGTTCTTTACTACCTACTAGGATTGAGTGAAGGCCCATGCAGCAAAACCCATGAAATCCGGTGTTAGTGCATCGGTGGTCCCATTCTTCATTTTCTTTTGGAAGTATGGCTTTAACTTCTCTGGGTCAAGCTCACTAGTGGGCACATCAAGATCTGTCATCAATCTTAGATATTCTTCATAGTTTATTCTAATTTCTTTGACCCAATCAAGATTGAGCTCCACCTCATGAAGCACTCACTCCATCACCTCTTTTCTATGATCTAGGCTCAACTTCCATGTCTCCACGAGCTAATGGTCACCCTCTACCAAAGAAAACTCCTCCTAGAATTTATCAGGTATCTTGAGAATAGCCTCAAGCTGGGGATACATGATTTTTTATTGCTCTAGGAAATCAGTGCAAAACTTCCTTATTCCTTTGAGTATCTTTTGTACCTCTAGGAACTTCTTTGTTATCCTGGTAGCATGGTCGATGCCCATGTTTCCATTATAGAGGACCTTTCGAAACCAATCCTTTGTGGCCTTTTTCCAATTCTTTCTTTTCTCTAACTTATCAATGTGATCCTTGGACAACAATTTCGGTGGTACCAAGAATGTGGTGGGGAGCTCTTCAACTGATGACCACTACTGAATGTAAGCTTTTAGATCCACCACTTTTTCTTTTAACTCCTTGGAATTCTTATCCTTATGCATCTGGTGTACAATAGTGGAAACAGACCCTTGGAGGTGATCAATTTTCTGCTCTCTCGTTATCATTCCTAGATCAAGGGTAGAAATATCATAACTTACCCCTTCTTCTCCCACAACTAGGGTGGCTATCTGCACTGTTCTAGATCCTGATAAATCCATTGTCAGATGAGATCTAACCTTTGGCTTCTTTTCCTTCTTTGTGCTTATTTGGGCTCGAGCCAAGATGCCTTCTAGCCTTGCTTTTGGGTCCCTCAGGGTTGGGGTTTTCTTCTCCAATTGATTCTCAAGCCATTCAGGCATCTGAGATTCTCCTTTTATTGATTCATGATCACCTTCTTTGTGGGCATGTTGGATTTCAATTTCTTTGTTTCCCGGAGCCTCTTGTTCCATCCTTTCTCCTTCTTCATTACAATCCCGAATGAATATCGTTTCCTTTCCCAAGGATTCAGTAGTTGCATGTTCTTTGGGGTTATCCTCCCCTTTAGTGTTCTTCTCTTCTTCTTCTTGGCCATGCTTGTGTTCTTCATGATGTTCCACTTCTGGGCTCTTTTGGACTTCAGTCTCTTCCTCAGGTTTATCTTCTTCTTTATTTCCCTCTTCTTCATGTTGATGTGGCACCTACTCATCATGCTTGAGGCCTTCTTCATGCTCTCTTGACAGAGGCATCTCCTTATCAAGCTCGAGGATCTTATCCTATTTCACTATTGGTGGTTCAGTGTCTTCCTCCATTTCCTCTTTTGTGTTCTTCTCTTCATCGGAAGGCTATCTCTCTATTTCTTCTCCAACATTCTTGAGTTGTTGAACCAAATCCTCTTCAAGCTTCGGGTCAAAGGTTTCCATAATATATTTGGTACCTGACTCTTCAGTGTCCTCCTCAAATGACTATGTCTCTTCCTCCTCACCTTTAGGCACCACTTTATCAATTACTAGATGCTGGTACTCAAGGTGCTCATGTTAGTCATCTGCTTCCTCTTCCATCTCTTTTGTTGCTTCTCTTTCTTGCCTCTCCAAATCCTCTGATATTTGCATGGTTTCTTTCATTTATGGTGGTTCAGTTGGAGGAGTAGGGATAGGAAGGTTTGCAACTATCTGTTCCAAGGCAACTTGTATTGTCGAGTTCCTTAATACCCTAGATAGCGTTGTTGGGATATTTTGTATGTGGCGAGCAAAGGCCTCTAGGAGCGAGAGAGAAAGGATTGGTATTGTTGCAGTAGTCAATGGAAGAGATGTTGACGAAGACATGGAGGAAGAGGAGAGTGAAGAGGTAGTGGCAAAGGAGGATTCTATTATCATTACCTACATAGCAAGTGGGGTGGAAGCAAGGTGGACTGAGATATCCACTGCAAGTGGAGAGGTAACAACCATTGCCTAAGAAGCAGGCCAAGGGGTAGCATTTGTGGCAATGTTAGTGGTAGCAGTGATTGTGAGAGTAGAGGCAATAGGTGGCGACTTAGGTTGTTCGATATCTAGTTCTTCTCCTTCATGGAGTGGGTCCTCCTAGATGGTGAGCATTTTTGTGAAACTTCCTGATGTTTTTAGCTTCTTGGAGGGTTTTCCCTCTGAGGCTTTTCTCAAGTAAACCTTGGGTTTCAGCTTCCGTTCATCCATCTCTTTTCTCTTTCTTGGGAGATTTTGAAGTTTCTCCAGTTGGGGTAGTGGCAACAAAAGCACTGTCAATCTCACTTCCTTGCTCATCCTCGAGCTCACCATATGTTAGGGTAACTCCCTGTAGCTTCAATTGAGAAATTTTTTTGTCAATCCATTATTTGGTTCTTTCCTTGATCAACTTTATCAGAATATTCAGGTGAATGACCTCTTCTTCCCTCCAGTCAATTAACGACAGTGGGAGATTGGAAACTACATTGTATCGAGGATCAATTATTGTATTTTCATCCTCCACCACCTGGTCTGGCACAAGGAATAAGTTGACCTTCTTCACAAAGTACACTATCATACACATGTAGTGCCTCATTTGCACTTCTTTTTTGTCCTTGCAGTTGGCCCCAAAATCCTCAACATCATGCACATGGGCGTGTTCTAGCCCAACCATCTTTCTAAGCTTGTCATAGGCATCCATCCATGGTTGGGCAGTGTGGAGCTCTAGGTTATATTCCACAAGTGATTTATTTGAATGGTCTACACACTGGGATGTGTGGAGTTCATACATCCCTTGGTTGAAGAAAAGGGGATAGGGAATCCCCACCTTATGCTTGCTGCTTAATAGGGCGCGTGCACGTTGTAGATATCGAGAGAGATCTAGCAATATTATCCGATCGTTTGGGTACCAGGGCAGCTTGTATATTTTTTTTGAGAAACCTTCGACTTGAATATAGTTAAAATTTGGAAATTGTATGAATAAAAAGTTGAACTGGTGGAGGAAAGCATTAGTGCTATGTGAGACCCTTCTTTTGAAGTCACCCCCAAGTAATCTGATAACATGGCCTATGAAGCCATCATTGACTCTGCAGTAGTCCTTAAAATTCTTGTATTGGAGCTGAGGGTACCTATCATAGACCTTTAATTCCGTTCTTGGAGTCTCATCCAGAGCTCTAAACAAGTCTCTATATTGCATCCGGTCAGCCAGTCAATAGACCAAGTAAGATGTCATGTAAAATCATGAGTTCTTCTTCACGGCCACAAATTGCTCGTACAAGCAATTACTAATTATTCTTGCCTAGTAGAACTTGGTTTTTCCTTAGAGGATCTGTTTCACAAAGTATAGCATCCATTCCTAGAAGTACACAACATTTGAAAGGCCCATAACTACGCTCAATAGGGTTACCAAGTCATGGTAATCCTTGTAGAAGTAATTGCGAAAGAGCTCTTAGGGTACTTTAGCTGCATTGCCCCTCTTTTCTTTTAACCAGTACTGATTGATGATTTTTTGTACTTGAGGGGGTATGCATCCCACATCTTCTTGGCATCTTCTTCGGATACTTCCTCCATCTCTCTGAACGTAGGGATATGAAAATTTTTACCTACTGATTTGGTAGAAAAATCGGCCAACACATTCCCATCTTGGCCCATAATCCTTCTAGAATCTTATTGATACGCCTCTCTACAAGCCATCATGAGCTAGGGAGCAATGGGAGCAGGTGGGGAACCGACAACCTTGGCAGCCCATTGCTTCTAATCTTCCTAGCATTTTCTGTTGTGGGGCTGATCTGAACCCTTTGCTTGAATTCATCAATATCTATGTGTCCAATATTTGTATCTGAGATCTCCTTCCAATCTGTGGTGACCTTGGAGTTAAGGGGCTCCCCTTGGAATTTGTACTTCATCTAATCCTTGTCCTCTTTTCCTCATGGTGCTTTGGCTGACTTCTTTCCCTTGTCTTTCTCCATTGCCAGCTCCAAAGGTCCTACACCTAGTCCCATATATCCTATGGGTGGGAGAGCAACAAAACAAATTCAAGCACAACACAGGGAAAATTAACCAAAACCTTGCAAAAAAATGTTAGATTAGATAATTTACCATTTAAAAATCCTAACATCTCTTTCAGATTAGTATTAGCCTTTCATAAGAGGGAGTTATAGCAATTCGGGCCCAGGGGTGTGAACTTCCCTGGGCTGGTGGTTGTTCTGCAAAATAGATAACAATCAAGGCATGGTGGCCAACCTATCCCAACCCACATCAATATTTAGTCATCAGGTGGGATCCACCAAGGAGGCCAGTCCATTTTGGCATGTGGGTCGAGATCAATTTGAAATTTTGGAGGCATTAGGCTCATCTTTCAAGCATGCGGGTGCAGCAGGTTGCTTGGTTGTTTGAGGGTTTTTTGTTGAAACGACGTTGGAAAGACAGCGTTCCGTAGGAGAAATTCCACCATGTAGGACCCATGACTTCAAGAGGCGATGGAGGATTCATCGTTGAAGTTTAAATCACTCAAAAGGACATGGGTCAGAAGGTGCGAGCAGACGGTGGGTGATGACCATTTGAGATAGTGAAGGCCAGTAGAAAGTCAGGTAGAAGAGGCCCGCATTGTTGGGTCCATGGAGACCTTCGACGTCTACTTTTTTTTATCATTGGTTAGGAGGAAATGGAAGGGCCAGGCTCCACATAACAGGCCAATAGAAGTCCATGGATGCTCTAGGAAAATAGAAACGAAATGGAAGTTTGTGACCGGCCACCTGTAGGAGATGGTTTGCCTAGGGTTTAACATTTGGTTGTTTTCATTTTGGTTCAGATAGACATGATAGGTTTGGGACTCACAAGGTAGAAGGTTGGCATGCAAAGGATGTTTGGAATGGCAGCCCGACTACGGCAGTTTCTCGATAGAAGTCTGTGGGGTGGGCCCTGCAAGGAGGCTCAAACTTAATCATTTTTTAGGGCGCAAAGGAGAATGGCTAGTGGGAGTGAGGTCGGGACCCGTGGAGTGGGCAGATGCTAAGGCTTAGTCATTTTTAGTAGTTGTTCATGCATCAAAGAAATTCCAGTGGAGGTCTGCGGGGGATGATCCACATTCTTAGATTTTTTCTCTTTGACTTGGATGATGGGAAAGAGGGAGTAGTCTGATAGGAGGGAAGATGAGCTACGAAAGATATTCGAAATGATAGAGCCAAGACGGAATTCCACAAGTGAGATTCAGCAAGGAGGAACTCATGAGGAGCCCGTCCTTAGGTATATTTCCAAATTTGAGTTTTTTGGGCGATCAACGGGGTAGGGTCCATGCGTTAGAACATCGTGATCAGATAGTCGTTTGAAATAGCGAAGTTTAAAAGACATTCTGTAGGCAGAAACGCATGCCTAGGGACCCAAAAGGTTTGATGGATCTTCGTTTGAATTCATGAATTTTAACTAAGTTTGAGGCAGTTGAGTAGGGGCGTCCTCCCGCGAGGGCAGACTTGGGAGAGGAGATTGTCGATTCAAGGTTTAAGCATTTTCCAAAGACAGTGACAACGATGACGAGGGTGTAGGCCCGTAGAGGATGAAGGCCCTGGTTGAAGAATGGCCACAGGGACCTCAAGTCCCACACATGGCACATGAGGTGATTTTCAAAGTTTATTAAGATTTCAAGTCATGGGTTTTGTTCGCCCGAGCTCGCTCTAGTTGATTTCTAAGTTTTTGAGCTATTTATAGAAAATTGTGCATTTAATGCACATCATTAATGTTTGTATGGCAGAATTGAAGCTTGGTAGGTAGTCAGTTTTGAAAATGGCCATGGGAAGGGCAGATTCCACTGGGTGGATGGTGGCCTGTAGCTAGTTGCTTTGGGTTCAACAAAGGAAATGATGCCAAAGGATGCGGGTCCCACGGCGCAAAAAGATGCTAGATGAAGGTTGTTTGGAATAGCCGCAGAGCCACCAAAACCCACATGGGGAGGGCCCGCAAGGGCAGACCCGCACTGCCAAAATGACACCAGTCTTAAAGAATGAAGGAAAATAACCAAGGAAATCCTGCTGAGTGCTAAGGCCTTGAAAATTTGAGGGTAGCAAGATATGGTCGACTCAAGATGATTTTTCTAAGACTCACTGATGCTTAGGGCACAAAATAGGGGGCATGCAAAATGAGGCAATGACAAAAATGACTTGGTGAAGTGAAAAGAAAGAGGGTCCCCACTCTAAACAAGGCATGTGTGCTACAGGCACAACAAAACCCTCTACCCTCTACCATCTACTCTATAAACCCTTAAACACTCAACCCTAGCCCCTAAACCCTAAACCCTTAAACCATCTACCCTCTACCCTCAATCCTCTACCCTCTACCCTCAACCCTTAAACTCTTAAACCCATTTAGTAAACACTCTACCCTAATCCCTCAACCCTCTTGACCCTTAATCCCTCAACCCTCTACCCTCAACCCTCAACCCTTGAATCCTAATCCCTCAACCCCTATACCCTATACCCTATACATTGGACCCTTAACCCTAATCCCCCAACCCTATACCCTCAATCCTCTACCCTCAACCTTAAACCCTCAAACCTCAACCCTTAAACCTTCTACCCTCTACCCTATACATTAAACACCCAACCCTCAATTCTCAACCCTCAACCCTTAATCCCTCAATCCTCAATGCTCAAACCCTAAACCCTCAACCTCAATACCCTCTACCCTATACATTGGACTCTTAACCCTAATCCTTCAACCATATGTACCCTCAACCCTAATCCCTCAACCCTATACCCTCAACCCTATAGGTCATCAACCATATACCCTTTATTCTCAACCCTCTACCCTATACATTGGATCCTCAACCCTTATATATCTATGTACATCCCTCCTCTTCTCCCCTCTCTATCCATCCATCCATCCCTCCCTCTCTACCCTAATCCCTCAACCCTAAACCCTAAACCCCTAAACCCTTAAACACTCAACCCTAAAACCTCAACCCTCAACCCTTAAACCCTTAAACACTCAACCCTAAACCATCAACCCTAAACCCTTAAACCCTAAACCCTTAAACCCTCTACACTATACCCCTACCCTCTACCCTATACTCTCAACCCAATACCCAATACCCTCTACGCTAAACCCTAATCCCTCAATCCTAATCCCTCAACCCTTACAACCTCAAATCAAAAAACTCTCTACCCTAATCCCTAAACCCTCAACCCTTAATCCCTCACCCTTAAAACCCTCTACCCTTAAACCCTCTACCCTCTACCCTCAACCCTCAACCCTCAACCCTTACACCCTAATCCCTCAACCCCTATACCCTCTACCCTACATTGGACCCTAAACCCTAATCGCCTTGACCCTATACCCTATACCCTCAATTCTCTACCCTCAGCCTTAAACCCTCAGCCCTCTCTAAACCCTCAACCCTTAAACCCTAAACCCTTAAACCCTCTACCCTCTACCCTATATATTAAACCCTCAACCCTCAATTCTCAACCCCCAATTCTCAACCCTCAACTCTTAATCCCTCAACCATCAATCCTTATACCCTAAACGCTCTACCCTTTACATTGGACCCTCAATCTAATCCTTAAACCATATACCCTCAAACCTATACCTTGAACCCTAAACCCTTAACCCTAAACCCTTAAACCCTAAACCCTTAAACCTTCTACCCTATATCCTCACCTAATACCCTCTACCATCGACCCTAATTCCACAGCCCTCAACCCTTAAACCCTAATACCCTAGAAACCATCAACCCTATAGGTCCTCCACCCTAATCCCTCACCCTATACCCTCCTCAGCCCTAAGATCACTTTCTCTCTATCTATACATCTCACCTCTCCCTCCCTCCCTCTCTCCTACCCTCTCTAATTATCTCTATCTACCCTCTCCCTCTTTCTACATACCTCTCATTCAATCTATCCCTACCACCCTCTCTCACTCCCTCTATCTATCTCTCCTATCTCCCTCCCACTCTCTCCCACTCCCTCTCTCTCCATCCTTTCATGTTTCTCCCTCCCACCCCCTCTCTCTCTTAGGTCTCTCCCTCTAGCAACCTACCTAGGTAACTCTCTCTCTCTCCCCCCCTCTCTCTATCTATCCCTCCCACCCTACCTAGATAAGTCCCTCTCACTCCACCGCCCTCTTTCTCTCCCTCTATTAGGTCACTCCCTTCCACACCCTCTCCCTCTCTCAGGTCTCTCACTCACACTCCCTCTCTCTCCCACTTCCTCTCCCTCCCACTCCCTCTCACTACCTATCTCTCAAGTCTCTCCCTCTCATCCCCCCTCACACTCTCAAGTCTCTCCCTTTGGCACCCTACCTACATAACTCTCTCTTTCTCTCCATCTCTCTCTCTCTCTCCACCACTCTCTATCTCTCTCCCTTTCTCTCAATTCTCTCTCTCCAACCCTCCCTCTCTCTCCCTCCCTCTATCCCTCCCACCCTACCTAGCTAATACCATCTCACTCCAACCCCTTCTCTTCTTCTCCCTCTATCTTAAACTCTCACTTCCAACCCCCCCCCTCTCTCTCTCTCTCCCTCCCTCCCTCCCTCCCTCCCCCTCTCTCCCACCTCCCACCCTACCTAGACAACTCTAGATCTCTCTCTCTCTCTCCTAAAATTCTCCCTCCCTCTAAATACATACATAAATACATACATACAAGCATAATATATATGTAAATACAATCCTATATACATACAAGCATACATGTACGTGCGTAGATACAATCTTACAGACACATAGGCATACATACAATATACACACATTCATACATACATTCATACATACATACATACATGACATACAAGCATACATGTACATACAAACATACAAATATATAAACATACATTCAATAGAGTATCATTTAGTGTAAAGAAAGACATAACGCGAGCACGTTATACCACACTTGTGTTATGTCTTGCTAGACATGCTCCCCACAAACAAAAAAAAACCATGTCAAAACTGAGATATAACACGAGCGCGTTATAATGTGTGTGTGTGTGTTATATCTTGCTTTGGGAATCCCCAAACCTTGGGATTGGTATTTTCCTTAATATACCAAACCAAAGGCTTGGAGGGCATTTCCAACAACTAGAGATGTGTTTTTGCAAATTCTACAATTTTTTACATAATCGAGTTCATGCTCTCCATCCAAATTGCACGTGGTTAAATATCAAACAAATTGAACATCTGGGTAATGCTAGGTTCTCTCTTAGCTATCCAACAATGTAATTTTTTTTGCTTTCTAAAAATGTTAAGCCTTTCATCCATAATTTCTTTTGTTTTTATGTCTCTTTTTTGGAAAAAAGTAGTGTTTGGTGTTTTTTGCGTTATAAATTAACCATCATCGAAATTTCAAATAAATTACATTTTTGTAAACTAGACTCCATTCTACATTTTTTTTTAAATCAATTAGTTTCCAAGATTTGTAGGGGTAGCACAAACAAAATTATATTTTTCAAGAAGTGTCTACTTCAAAAATTAGAAAGAAATCAAATATTCATTAAAAAATTATCAAAAAAATTATGCATCAACTACATATTGTTAGCTAACTTCTGACCATAGTCATTTTAAAAATACTAAAAAAGCATTCACCGTACAAGGGTCATACAAGAGTTGCTATGTTATGTTTTTCTGACAAAAACAACACCAGTTTGTGTATGTCCCTCATTTGAACCCCTTCATCTCAACCATTTTCAAAATAAATTAGTAGTTTAGAAAGTAGACTTAGAGCACTTCAATCCTTGTTTTTGTTCCATCTCAAAATTTTGAGTGTAACTATCCTCAATTTCACGTCCAAGGTCAATATTTCCTTATTTCATAAAAAAGTTGTCCACTTAAGTCCCCTTTTTGGGAACCATCTTGTGCACTTACCCTCATCATCATCTAATATTGACCCATACACATTGGCCTCAACATCCAAAACACATGAGCCTATTCTCAAAGTCAAAGTCCAAATACATCGCTAGGGTTGTGAAGACTATGATCTAAAAGGGTCCTTCTACTTTCATATTTTCCTAAGAAATATGGAAAACCTCAACACATGTATATATGACCACTTAAATTATCAAGTATGAACCCATGATATTCTCAAAGTGGAAAGAGTTGAGAAAAGGTGTCATAGAAGATATCTCAAAATGGTAATACTAGGAAGATAAAGAACAAACAACCCTACCAATCGAGTATTATTTTAAAGGTTTCCAAATTATCAAGAACATAGGATTTACAGGTCAAGATGGCCTTGGAATTCATTAGCAAGGAATAAAAGAACCCATTATTTTAGAAAAGAGATAGAAATATCAAGGGCTTGGGTATGGGCCATTAAGTATTGTTACTCCTAACATTGAGTGTATCCTAAGTAAGGTGGCTAAATATTTTCCCAGGGTCAAAACCTCTAATTATGATATAATCGATGAATCTCTCATATACATCATCACCTTATTTGAAAATACATCAATTTTTACCCTAACATATATATCATTTGCATCTCCATTGAAAACAAACAAACTTCCACTTATTTTCACCTAGCTTATTGATTAGGACTAGCAAAAACCATTGATTCTAGAAATATTTTAAAATGATGATGTTATTGCAAAGTTTATGGGCCTTAGAGAAGGCATACCACTTGGAGACCACAAAGCAAGATTTTACATATATTGATACACAAGCATACTTTTGGGGGGAAATAAAATCCTTTAGTCACAAAAGAGAATGTAAAAAAAAAAAGAATGATCCCCTAGTGAAAACCACAATGTTGTGCTTTCAGATCTAGTAACAGAAAAATAAAGGATGTATCCAAGGATGAAAACCTCTCTTAGGTTCCTATGAAGGATCTGAGCAAAAGAAATAAATGTGGGAACAACCAATAGTCCTAAGATCATATTTTTTATTACATCATTGACACCTAAAGAAAAGAAGGATTTCACATCATTAATTCCCTGACACATGGGAAGTAAAATTATCTTGTTCATATGTAGAAATTACTAGGAATTGATACAACTTTGGTATTCCATCATTTGATGGTCTACCCAAAGGCTAGAAACTAGTTAAACAAAAACTCTAAAAAATACATCCACAGATTGTACTACTAGTTAAGGTAGAATTATAAAAACTTCTAGATGTTGGCTTCATAAAGCCTATAGACTATCCAAAGTGGGTATCCAATCTTGTCCCTATGGAAAAACATATATTGGGGCCATCTACATCTACACTGACTTTAGAGATTTAAGAAAGTCTTGTCTGAGAGATGACTTTATGTTACCAAATATTGACATCATTATAGATTTGATAGGACATGAGATTCTTTCCCTCATGGATGGATTCTCTAGATATAATAAGATCTATATAGTACAAGATCAACATGACTTCTTTCACATGTCCTTGGGGTACTTATTGTTGGAACACAATGCCTTTCATTCTAAAGAATGCAGGTGCAACTTATCAGAGAGTGATGATAGTAATTTTCCATGACATGTTCCACAACATAATAGAGGACTATGTAGATGATTTACTAGAAAAATATATAACAAGAAAAGAAAATTTTGATATTCTTGGACAAATCTTTAACAAACTAGAGAAATATCAAGTGAGGTTAAATCCTAAGATATGTGTCTTTGGCATCACTTCAAGAAAAATATTGGTATACATTGTGTCTCGTAGAGGAATTGGAGTTGACCCTACAAAATTGAAATCTACCAAACAATCTTAAGTAGCTTCAAAGTCTCCAAGGGAAACTAGAGTCAACCGAGTAGTTCATAGCCCAACTAGAAAATAAATTTATCCATTTTCTCATCTCATTCATAAATATGTCACATTCAAATGGGATGTGAAGTTCCAATAGGCTTTCTACCACCTAAAAGAATACCTTGCTTCACCACCAGTATTGATGCCTTCAATTCAAGGTGAGCCATTAATACTGTACATTTTAGCTACTACAACAACATTAGGATCTCTCTTAACACAACATGATGACACTAGAAAAAAGAGAGTAGTCTACTATGTTAGAATGGCATTGGTGTGATATGAGCTTGATTACACTCCTATTGAGAGATCATGTCTATTTGTTGTATTTGCTTTACAGAAGCTCCGATATTATATGCTTACTCACCAAACTAAGCTCATAAAAAAAAATTGATTTGTTGAATTATATATTCTCAAAAGAAACACTCATTGGTTGAATAGATAAATGGGTTATGATATTGAGTTGGTTTGTCGAATATGTAGATTGAAAGGCCATCATGAGACAAGTAATTGCAAACCAGCTAGCAAAGGCACCTTTATATGATGGTAATCCTCTCATTTCAAATTTTCTAGATAAAATAGTTTTGATTATCACCATAAAAAGTCAATGGAATAAGGGAGCAAAGAGGACCACAACAAGAACCTACACACCAGCCAAAGTCAAGATTCTAGAGAATCCTTCTAATCAAAATTTACAAGAATGTGGGTTTGGCTCTACTATGCTTTTCTCGAGCTAGCTATTTTTTGAATTTTTGGCACTGTTTTTTGTTGTTTGTTTCATGGGCTCTTTGGGGGGGGCGGTGGGGTCCCCATTCCAAGGATGTTGTCCCTACTTTTGGAGCTGTGCCTTTAGTGGCAATGGCTAGTCTACCTGTTTCTGATAAGATGTATTCTCCTTGAATACTGTTGTCCTTTCCCTTGGGGAAAAGACTAATGAAATCTCTAGGAAGGTTCCCTTCTCTCCGACGTTTGGGATTAACTCCTTTTTTTTGGAGGAAGCTCCTACTTCCTACGTAGGAAAGTTGGTGGGGTCTAACTCGCCAGCCCAGACTACAAGTCTTCCAAAATCTACTTCTTGCTCGGTTACTGGCTGGGAAGTTGATGTACTCAAGCTTTAAAAACTTTCTCTCTCTTTGTATATGGAAATTGGGTTTTCACATGTCGGTTGATTTGGGGGCATCAATGCCTACTTGGGTTCGCCTTCTGGGGCTTCCCTTGGAGTTTTGGGAGAAAGGTATTTTTCAAGGTATTGCTAACTCTTTTGGGAGTCTTTTGTCCATTGATAAAATTACCCAAGAGAGATTGAGGCTTGTGTATGCTTGTACCCGTGTCAATGTGGTTGTTAATACGGTTCTTCCCTCTTCTGTGTTGCTTAAAACCAAGTTTGGAAACTGAAACCAACCCTTGGAATATGAGACTACTCACCTCTTCTTCCAACATTGTAAGATGTTTGGTCACCTTATTGATTCCTATGTGAGTTTGCATGAAAGTTCAAAAGCTAAGGGTAAGAGGTCTGAAGGTGATATTTTGCCTAAAGTTATGGCCTCTCATGTGTAGCCTTCTTTTGTGTCCCCCCAGAAGGTGTCCATTCCCCTCCTGAAGTATAATGTGTTGGATGTTCCTCAAGTTGAAGCTTAGGAGGTTAAGGCCCAAGCTCTGGACCCCTTAAATGTTCAGGTTCTCAAGGCTAATGAATAGACAAATGGTGTTGTGGAAGTCCTGGAAGAGGGAGTGTTTGTTGGTGTTGTGGAAGTCCTAGAAGAGGGTGAGTATGTTCTTCAAGAAACAACTCTGTCTTCTGGAGGAGTTGAATCTTGCATCCCAGTCCGGTGTTCAAAATCTAAATGACACATTGGCCCTACTTGGCTTCCCTCATGGATCAAGTGATAAGGAGGATGATGAGGGATGGTCACAGGCTACTACAAAAAGCAAAAATAAAAAGAAACCAGATTTTGGAGGGGGAAATAAGGTGGGAAGACCCTCCCAGAAGGAATCTAGATTGAAAGACACTATAGGGGATGTGGTTGCTAGCAAATAGAAAACCTTGGATTCAATCATAGGATCGAAGTCTAAGAAAAAGTAGTATGGGAGCTAGTTGGGGTTTGGGGGGTGAGGGTTTTTTTGTTTCTAATGAAGTTCATCTCATGGAATATTAGGGGCCCTAATTGTCCCTATAAATTTTTTTTGGTTAAATATTGCATCCTGGATAACAAAGTTGATGTCCTCCTATTACAAGAAATGAAGATGAAGAAATAGATTTTTGAAAATGTTATTGCTAGTATTTGACTTGGAGCTAGTTTTTTTGTTTGTGAAGCTAAAGGATCATTTGGTGGTATTGCTACCCTCTGGAACACCTTTAGATGGAAAGGTTCTTTACGATCTTTTAGTAAGAATCATCTTGAGATTACCCTAGAAGACTTTGGCTCTCAGGAGTCTTGGAATCTTGTTAATATCTATGCCCCAAATTCTAGCAGAGATAGAGTTTTGTTGTGGGAATGACTTAGTGAAGCTATTTTGGAAAAGAGTGATGAACATTGGATGTTGGGAGGGGATTTCAATTCTCCCCTCCTTCCCTCAGAAAAGTCAGGAGGATTAGATGATTACTTGGATAGTATGATGGAGCTTGTTGAATTCTTTAACTCAGCTGGTCTGATTGATATTCCTCTCCAAGGCACTAAATTTACCTGGTCTAATAGGAGGAAGGGAAACCATTTAATTCAAGTTAAAATGGATAGATTCTTGATATCTTCCAATTGGGACATCTCCCAATCCCTTTCTCTCACTTCTCTTCCTAGGTCTAGTTCAGATCGTAATGATTTGGTTTTAAAAAAACATGTGGATCATAATAAATGCCCCTTCCCTTTCATATTTGAAGCCATGTGGTGCACTCATCCGGATTTTACTGCTTTAGTGCAATCTTGATGGGAGGAACCCATCCTTGGAACTCCTATGTTCTGCTTGGCTGGAAAACTTTGAAGAGTTAAGCAAAATGTTAAAGGATGGAATAAGCTTAATTTTGGAAACATTTTTTAGTCAAAAATTGCTCTGGGAAAATGTCTAAAAGAGGTACAAGATAGTATGGAGTTTGGATTGGTGGATGAAGAAATTCATTCAAAGGAAAGAGAACTGAGATCCTAATGGTATAAGGTTAACAAAAAGGAGGAAATATTTTGGAAACAAAAGTCAAGAGTCCAATGGTTGATGGAAGGAGATAGGAACACCAAATTTTTCCACCAATCTACTCTCAAACATAGAAGCAGAAACATAATCAGATCACTGGTTAAAGAGGATGGATCTATTATTACAAATGAAAGATAGATTGCTAGGGAAGCTATTAACTTCTTCTCTTCTTATCTTTTAAATCCTATTATTGATCCCCAAGTTAATGTTGATTTTCTTAGTGTTATCCCTAATGTTGTCTCTGATTTAGATTTAAAGATGATGACTAATGTTGTTTCTTTGGAAGAAGTAAAAAACGTTGTGTTTTCGTTTGGAGATCTTAAATCCCCTGGTCCTGATGGTTTCTCCCCTATCTTTTTTCAAACTTATTGGGAAATTGTCAAAAACGATCTCTTTAATGCTGCCAGGGATTTCTTTAGGTCTAGAAGGCTATTAAGTAATTTGAACGCTACTTTTATAGCTCTTGTCCCCAAATCTTATGATGCCTTAACAATGAAAGACTATAGACCTGTAAGCCCTTGTAATATTTTTTATAAAAAAAATTCTAAAATATTGGCGTTTAGACTCAAACTGGTGCTTGGAAAAATGATAGATCCTAATCAAAAAGGTTTTGTTTAGGGCAGAAACATTCTTGATGCTGTGATCTCTGCCCATGAGATAATCCACTCTATGGAGCATTCAAAAAATCCTAGGATGGCCTTCAAAATTGACATCTCTAAGGCCTATGGTAGGGTCTCCTACCCTTTCCTCTTTGTTGTTCTTAAGAAATTTGGGATAGATGGAAGATTTTTAAAGATGATCTCAGCTTGTGTTACTTCTCCTATGTATTTTATTTTGGTTAATGGTGTTCCCCAAGGCTTCTTCTCCTGTGTTTGTGGTCTCAGGCAGGGGGGCCCTCTTTCTCCCTACTTGTTTATTATTGTTGTTAAATCCCTAGGAAGGAATATTCAAAGGTTAGTTGATGTGCAAGATCTAAAAGGTATTAAGGTTGCTTCTTCTCTAAGGCTTGATTCTCATCAATAATATGTTGATGATACCCTGTTGTTTGGGGAAGCTTCGGTGGGGGAAGTAAGATTATGGAAAAAGTTACTTAATGATTACACTGTTATTTTTGGTCAATGCATTAACTATGAAAAAAAAAAAGTTTACTTCTTCAACATTGATCGGCAGATAAGGGACATAGTGAAGAAAATTCTAGGTTTCCAAGAAGCTGAGTTTCTTGACACCTACCTAGGGCTCCCTCTATTTTCCAAGAGATTAGAAAATAATTACGGGAACCAATTATTAAAAATAATTCAACATAAATTGGTAGGATGGAAGGGGAAGCTGCTAAGTTTGGTTGGTAAAACCCAACTTCTTAAAGCCTCTCTTCAGAATATTCCAATGTATTACCTTTCCTTATTTAAAATTCCTACTCACATAGGGAAGAAGATAGAACAGATTTAGAGGAAATTTTTGTAGTTAGGAACTGAGGATAAATACAAACTATCTCTTGTTAGTTGGGATAAAGTATAGTAGCCTAAAAGGTGTGGGGGCTTAGGGATGAGAAGAATTCAAATGCTTAACAAAGCCTTATTTGCAAAAATTGGTTCAAATCTTCTAGAAGGCTCTAAAGAATGGGTCAATTTTTTCCAAGCCAAGTACTTGAGAAACAAGAATTATGGTTGTTTCCTATCTCAAATGGATCTTCCTTTTGAGTCAGCCTTATGGAACCATCTTATCAGATTAAGGAATGTGTTGAAGTTGGGGGAAAGGAAGAGAATAGGGAATGGGATTAATATAGACTTTTGGAAGGATCCTTGGATTGAGAATGCAACCCTTTCTACTTATGAGGATTTGAACCCCCTAAAGCGTAGCCTCCAAAGAATCTATCATAAAAAGGTGAGTGATTACATAATCTGGGAAGGGGAGGATCCTAAATGGAAGGATTTTGATGCGTTCTCAAGGAGAAATAATCTGTGGGGTCAAAGAAAGGTGAACTAGGATCCTATCCTCATCAATCTATAGAATTTGATAGAGGAGGTGAACTGGTTTGACAGAGGAAGGGAGGATGAATGGCTTTGGAAAGCATCTCCTCAGGCTGTTTCTTAGTTAGAAAGACTTATGAAGACTTGGATATGGCCCAAGATGTTCCTAATTCCTTCTCGAAAGTGGTATGGATTAAGAATCTCATTCCTAAAGTCAATTGTTTCCGGTGCACGACTACCCATGGCAATATCCTCACTATTGATAACCTGGTTAAGAGAGGGTTCTATCTGGTTAACTAGTGTTCTCTATGTAAGTAGGAGAAAGAATTGATAACTCATTTATTCTTCCATTGCAATTATGCGAGGGAAGTGTGGTCCAATGTGTTGCAATTGTTGTCTTCTAATTGGGTGTTTCCAAACTTAATGAAGTTGTTTATCGAAGGATGGTCAAACTATCCATTCTCTCATAATGTTATTATGGACCTATGGAATCAAGTTCCCCCCTTTGTGACATGGTGGCTATGGAAGGAGAGAAACAATAGAATTTTTAGAGAGGTGGAGAGAAGCAGTGGGGAGGTGTTTTAGATAATTAGAACTCAAATTAAGGAAAATGTTGAGGCAAGCGGATACAACTTATCTAAATCCATGTCGAACTACAAGAAGATGAGAATAAAACAAAATTGGGGTATACGTAGAGACTTAACCAATCTAAATTGGTCTAAGATTCTTAATAGGATGGGTATTGTATGGTGTCCTCCGATAAAAGATTGGGTGAAGTGAAATTTTGACAGTTGCTCAAAAGGCAACCCGGCTCAAGGGAGAGTTGGTGGCCTGGTGAGAAATCAAACTGGTGACTATATTTTGGCCTTTGGAGTGAATCTTGGGATCTACTCTAATAACAAAGTAGAAGCTATGGCTACTCTTGGTGCTTTTAATTTCCTAAAGGAGTTGGGATTTTCAAATTTTATAATTGAAGGGGATTTAAAGTTAATTGTGGACATTCTAAATGATGTTGTTGCGCCCCCATGGGAAATTAAAAATATTATTGACAAACGTAAACTAGTAAAAAAAATTCACTATCTGGCGGGTTTGAACAACATGTGTATAGAGAAGGGAATAGAGCCACTAACTGTGCAACCAATTTAGCATTGGGATGTAAGGGTTGGACATAGTGCACCAATGGAAATTTACCGCCACCTCTTAAATATGTCATCATCAATGAAAAGTTTTAAAATGAATATCAATTACGAATCTGAAAGTCTAGATGTTGGTGGGAAGGAAGGGTACAATGTGATGTCAATATTTCCTAGTAATGATGGTTTTAAGTGTACGTGCAAGTATAGGAGGATCCTTCAAGGTGATATTTTCATTAATTTCCTGTTAATCTATATGATCAAAAATCACATGCCATTTTTGGTTTTGAAAAGTGCTTTCATTTCGATATGTGCCGAAAATCCCTCTATCAATTACTCATGAATTTTTATAGAGGGATATGGCAAGAATTTAATTAAGGTTATTAATGCTTGCAAAAATCATAATGCTTTTTGGGCTCTAGGAAATGTGTGGTTGTCGTCCCTAAGAAGAAACTTCTTGAACTGCATTTCCTTTGTGAGTTTGTGTTTAGCTTGGGTTTTGAACGCTGGTTTCAGTTAGGGAAGAAAGTAGTTGGTGAGGGAGAGTATGAAGTCTATCTAGTCTTTGCATAAGAATTTGCAGGCGAGCAAGATGGGAGGTCCAAGAAAAAGAACTGAACCGTCTAAATTCCAAGTGTTGAAACAAAATGGTGACCTCTAGAATATGTTTGAAAATGTGTGAATGGTTCCCTTCTTCTAGTCCCTCAAAGGTTATAATGATAGTTTCATAGTGAAGTTTACTAATTCCTGGAGAAGGGGCTGAGTTACTATAGGAGTTGTGAAATTTGAGGTTACTTCTCACTTCATAGCAGAAGCCATGGGGTTGCAGAATTTTGGTCTGAAGGTAGCCAAAAAAAATGGAGCTAATTACCAAATATTTGTGGATAATTTTCTCCATCATGGAGAAAATTTCAAGTGGTTCCAGAATGGGTATGCCAGACTCGAACTTCCTCCTCCTTTTTCCCTTGTGTGTCTGTTTGTTATGCGCTATTTTACTCTTGAAGGTCGCTATATGTTTGTTCATGCTTATCACTTTCCTGTTTTGAACCACATTAGACATGGGGAGCAGATAAATTTTCCATTTTACCTTCTCTCCTTAATGCAGCTAAGTATTAAGAAAGGTGCTAACCCACCACTCCACTAGGGCCTTATGCTTACTCTATACAAATATGCCCTTTCCCAAAACCCCCATGGTAATCCGCTTATGGCTAATGTTGACAACCCTTACCAGTCTGATGAGGACATTGTTGAACCACGGAGGGTGGATAAACCAAAAGTTGTGGAACACCTGGCTATTGATCAACTTACCTGCAACCCTCCTATTGTTGTTGTGAGACAATTTCTTATCCCTACCAAGAGCAACTCTCTGGTTGCTAATGTGTCGAACCCTTCTACCCCTCGGCCCCAGAAAAGTGAGGACTCAAAGAGTGTTGACTTGTTGCTTACCAGAGCTACCCCTAAAAAGAGAAAACACTCTCCCCTACTACTCGAATCCCCTAAAGCCAAGAAACCTAGAAAGGATGCCATTCTGAGTGAAGTTATTCATATTCCAAAGGGTGTGTCTCAAAAGGAGAAGGTCAAGGAGAAATTACAAGGATAGGGGAGTGGTGGTAGTGGAGGAAGAAGGTCTTCCAGGCTTGAAAAGGTGGCCTCAAAAGAGAAGAAGGGGAAATAAAAAGAGTTTGTGGATGTGGAGGATATCTCGGGTTATGAGGAGTTCAAGGCTCAGGAAGATGATGATTTTGAGGATTATATTTTAAGGAAACTGCCTACGACATGGGGGAAGATGAATTGGAGGAGGAGGAAAAAGATGAGGAAGAGGAGGAGCAAGTGGAGCCATATGAGGAAAAGAATGAAACTAGGAATGAATAGGATGTTGGGCTTTATGGTCAGGAGAATAAAATTGAAGATTTGACTAATGATTTTTTAAAAAGCAGATTAAATTTTTTGCAGGTCCAATTCGAGGATATGGAAAAAGCCTCAATTTCTGTGATGAGAGTCATTAATAGGCTGATGGGATGTGCTATGTTGTGTGTGGCTTCCATAGAAACAAAGATTACCAGAAAATTGAAGAAGCGGGGGAAATTTGATGCCCTCAAACTGCTGGATGAAACAGAGGGACCTGACTGGCATGAATATGTAGCTCTCTTAGGAGAGTATGGGGACCTGTTTAGGAAAGCCAACTAATGGCTTGGTTTGTTGTTCTCCTACTTTTTTATGGGTTTTTTGAAGTTTAACAATATCTGGGACTGTGCGTTTATTCTCTTTAAGATTTGGTGGAATACCACCTAGTATAATGTGGACTTAATTAATGGTCTTCGTAACTTAAATTTAGCTAGTAGTAACTTTTTGTTTTTGATTGATAATGGCTGGACTATAGCAATGGTTTTAAACTTGGGCCTGCATGCCAACCCGATGTTTTTTGGTTTAGTTGGTGGTGTTGTTTCCCACCTTTGCTACTCTTTTTGATCTACTATTGTTCCATGGGATTAGGGCCCTTCCCTACCTATTTTATAAAAAACAAGTCAATGGAAATTATACTTCGATGGGTCTTATACTCAACGTTGTTTAGGAATGTAATTTCTATTCATCACTCATCAAGGTGATTGTATTCCCAAATCATATTGGCTAGCATTTTCATGTATCAACAACATTGCTAAATATGAAGCACTATTACAAGACTTAGAATGGTAATCTAGTGGAACACCAAAGAGATACAAGTTTGGTGATCCATAGCTAGTCATTAGACAAGTTAATGATGAGTACGAAGTAAAGGATAATATGTTGCTACCATATAAGAGAATGGTTGACAATTTCAAGCAATATTTTTTTATTATCTCCTTTGAAATAATACCAAGGTTGAAAAATAAAGTTGAAAATGTTATGGAAACTATTGGATCTCTTCTACCCATACCTCACAACAATTAGAGATGTGAATTTCTAGTGGAACAAGTTTTACTTCCTACTTTTGATGTCTCAAAATTAAAATTCGTGTCTGAAATTGTTGATCCTGATTTTCTATGGTACCATGATATCTATGCCTACCTTCATCATAATACCATTCCACCCAACCTAACCACTAACCAAAATAAAAAAATTATCTTCCACTTATCCCACTTCACCATTCATGGTGACACATTATACCAAAAGAGTTTTGATGGCACATTACTTAAATTTTTAAACTAAGAAGAAGCTAAAACTTCCCTACATGAGGTCCACGAAGGTGTTTATGGGTTGCATTATATTGGTCCTACCCTTGCTAAGAAATTATTGAGAACAAGATACTATTATCCTACTATGGATCAAGAGGCACATCAGTTTGCAAAGAAACTCCTTCAATGCCAACAACATGGAGATCTAATTCATGCACTAGCCCAAGAGTTGTCACCAATTATCACTCCTTAGCCCTTTTCACAATGGCAACTCAACCTCATAGGTAAAATTACCCCCACATAATCTAATATCCATAAGTTCATCATCATTGGCACTAAGTACTTTACAAAGTGGATAAAATCTATTCCATTGACCTACATCACCGATAAATAGATAGCAAAGATTTTCTTTAAGTACCTAGTTTTTCAGTATGGTGCTCCCCATGTCATTATCACACAAAATGGAGTAGGGCTAGGAAATTTTGTGAGGCAATATTGATATTGTTTCATTTACTTTTCGGGTGCACATGCTTCATTGAAGTAGGTTAGTTGATTATTGTATTAGGTATTATTGGTTTATTCTCATTTTAGATTCAATAATTTTATGGCCTTTACAAATAGCCTACAAATATGATTTGTAAACAACTTCAATTTCTCTTTTGAAATGGGGTTTATGATATGTTGAGAGATGTGGGTTGTTTTTCTTCTTACCTCAATTTTTTGGGGGTTATTTTAGGTTGTTTGTAGTGGAATGTTTATTTTAATTTCTTGATATCCTATTGACTGCCTTCTTCTATATAATTTTATTTGCATTGTACCAATATTAAAAAAAACTAACTTCAATGTGTGTGTGCAATTGTTGAGTTTATATATATATGAGCCTTTGTAAAGGAAAAGTAAAATGAGAAAAAAATCATCTAATTTTAATAGGCGACACCCATCTACATGTAGACCCTCTTGTGTAATGTATTTCATATATCAATGTTGAATAAATAAATAATACTAGTAATGATTGAATTTATTAATAAAAACCCTATTTACATGTTTTTTTCTCCAAGAGAATATGGATTTTACTAAGATGAAAAAGTGATAAATGCATTTTTTGTCATCTTCTTATAATTCCAATTGAAGAGCTCTTGCAATGAAGAATGTAACCATTTGGGGACTTGAGGAAATTGATATTTTGAAATATGATGTTAAAATTTTCACATCTACCTCCTCTTACAAATCCTTGAAAGTCATAGGAAAGGTTCCTCTAACACCATTAATGAAGGTTGTGGTGAATTCATTGCAATATGAGGCTAGGTTTCTCGATAGTTTCTCTCAAATTGGATGAAAAACTATCAAAAGTAAAAAAAATCAAGGCATTGGGAGAGGTTGTAGAATATAGATGGGAAGTACTTGGGTCTCTAAGAGTGACATTCACTTTCTTAATAGTTGCATAGTCATTTTTCTATCAATATCATGACAATATCATCAACCATTAATGCTTGCAAACAAAAGTAAAGAAAAGTAGATCCACAATAATTGAAGCAAGTGAATCATCAACAAACCTACCCACCTCTCAATTCACCAGTGAAAAATAAAATGAATGAAACCTACCCATTATACTACCTATTGTTGATTCATTATAGTGACATAATTAATCATGTCGAGTTCCCAACATATGAAAATTTGAGAACCTAAACTCATCAAATTCCAACAAACATGATACTCATGCATGTAAATAACCAAAAAACATGATACCGTCAATAGAGCAATCATATTCTTGTAGGGACAAACAAATCATTATGTAGGTAAACAACAATAGCATTAAATAAAGGATTGAATCAAAATATATTGAATTGTAAAAGCAACACTTATTGATCGAGAAAGCACAAAACAAGTAGTTGAATAAACAAAGCTCAATATCTCTCACTTAGTAACTAAATAGTGTACATCTAGTAGCAATGAAATCACTGAAAAGGTGCAAAGTAATGATGATTGTAACTATTTGCTCAAATGAAATGTTGGACAGTTGAGAAAATCAAATCCTCAAAATGAAATCAAATCTTCCAAATAAAATAAAATTTTATTTCTTGAATCATATATTATTTTTAAATGATCTTCTAAAACTAAGACTTGTTTACAGGTGATAACAATTATTTATCAACAAGAAGAAACTTGTTTATCAGCATGAGACAAATTCTTTGTTGTAACCTAACACAATATAGCATATCAACTAATCAATCTATTAGACATTTTTTATCAAATATTAAAATTACCAAATAAATGTTTTCAAATGTTAAGACAAATTCCTACATTTTTTTAGTGATAATATGTTGTCACTTATTCCTAAGTCATGTATGATGCATATGTTGTCAGCATGCAATATTTTGTCTTGCTTAGTATTGTTTATTTGTTGCCACCTCATTTCTTGACTCAAATAATGTTTTGTCAACGCATTAGGCATTTTTTTCAAATATTAAAATTACAATTATCTTGCAAATGTGAAAGGACAAACAATGAACACTTTGTTTGAGAAAATGCTCCAAAGAGATGCAATCTCATTGGAGACCACGATTGGAGGATATGTACATAAAATGAATATATTCAAAAGGATTTAAATTTTTTAAGCAAATGTAATAAAATTATGAAGCCAAACTTGATAACCTTTGCCAACATCCTACCTAAGCAAGCAATATGATTAGACATTAGTGGACTTGATTGATGTGACCAATATGAGGATAGAAATAACCACAATATGCAATGACTAATCCAAATGGGTGACTAGTGAAATTGGTCATTGACATAAGATGGTTCAATGTGATTAGCATGATGATTTCTCTAAATGTTACAAATATAGAGCATAAACAATTGTACAACCTAAATAAATTGATTTCCAAGATGATTTCACCTTTTGTCTCATCTAAATTGCCCTTCTCTTCTTGTTACAATTAACTAATTTAACTTTTTTTCAAATAATATTAATTTTTACTTTTGAAACATGACAATTAGCCAATCAAATTGAAAGAGATAGTGAACAAATATATTACCATATATTTTAATTAGTTCATAAAATATGTCACTTGCTTTGAAATACTAATTTATGTTAAGCCGGGTTCTTAATTTATCTCAAAATCATAAATGTTTAAATAGTGAACTTTCAAATACGATATTGAATGATTTCAAATGTAATGTTTCTTTGTACTTATCAATGTTTTCCTTCTATAATTAAACACTAATTCTTAAGATACCCTTCCTTAGAATTAAATTTTCTTGTAACTTATTTCATCTTACTTCCCTATTAAAATTGAAAGTAAATAATTTTTCTAAATAGTTTAATAAAAATAATTGATAAAATAATCCAAATAGGTTCGCTCATGCTTGATTGAACATGTACAAATTCTTGGGACAAATTTACTTCCCCTATTAAAGTCGAATATAGTAGACTTTCTACCTTGAGCTCCGTAGACCAAAGAGTTACCAGGCCTTCTACAAAATAAATTTCTAGAGTAGTTCAAATATCTATTGGTAGGTAGCGACGAGGCTAATCTTCAAAGGGGAAAACATTAGATTTGCACAAATCTATGAATGTTTTGGATTGAATCTGTACCTTTCTTGTTTGGAAATTATATTTGTAATCTATGATGTAAGTGCTTTTAAAACAGTGTTCTACGAAGTCATCTATGATGTTTTACGTTAGTTACTCGCATTGTATTTGATTCATTTGGATCGGCATAAATTAGACTCTTTAAAGATCTTTTTCCATTCTATCTATCTATCTTTTTATTCTTTTGTAAAGCGAACCATAGTTTTGGTTGTCTTAGTTTTTAGTCATATTGTGACTAGTGGGATTGGTTCAGTGCACCTCGTTACTTTTGGGGTTATTTCTTTGCACTAGTTTCATATCAAGATAGTGTCGTTGAACACCTATTTTATGACAAATAAATTTTCATCGAGTGATAAATCATAGAACATGAATACATGTCAAACCCATTGAGATCTTTAACTGTTCAAAAGAATGTTAAGATATTTTTGTAAATCGTCATCAAGTTGATTGTCCTATTATGATCCTCTTTTCAAGTTGATCCTTTTGGGATATAATTCTAGCGGATCTAGGAAAATTCATCGCCAACAATTCACCAAGTTTTTGAAATATATATAATTTAAAAAATATTGGTGAATTGCTGGCAGTGAATTTTACTTGGCGGTGAATTTTCCATGATGGTGAATTGTTGACAGTGAATTTTCCTTCGATGAATTGTTGGTGATGAATTTTCCATATGCCAATTCTAGCACACTTCTATCAATAACTTTGGGGTCCCTCCTAATGGTGAACACCCAATCCAAGGAAATGGATGCTACACTAGACACTAAATTGAATGAATTTAAGTCTAATATCTCCTCTTTTATAGGCTCTCTCACTTACCTAACTGATCTTCAATCCTTCCATGACCACTCTAATTGTACTGACTCTTATTCATCCTTTAATAGCAAGCCTCGAGGACTTAAACTTGATTTTTCCAAATTTGACCATAGAGGCCTTACTAGTTGCATCATGCTAAGCAATATGTTACTTTCCATGGTAATTGGTACTTAGTGGGGGAACATGGTCCTTATTTCCTTGTTCAATTTGGAAAAATAACCAATCCAATGGTATAAATGGTACAAGAAGGCTAATCTAAACCATACTTGGACTAAATCAATATAGCTTTTTTTAAATTTTTTTTGCTGTAGTGCCTATGAAGATATTAGACGAGTTTTAACAAAATTGTGGCAGCTTGATTTTGTGTATGGCTACCAAACATAATTTAAAAAACTAGCTAACCAAATTGTGGCAACTTGGTTTTGTGCATGGTTATCAGACTTAATTTAAAATATTAGCCATCCAAATTAAAGGATTAACAAGTGATTTATTTATCATTTGTTTCACAAGGAGCATTAAGGAGAAAATTCAAGCTAAGGTCAAAATGTTTAAACCTAAGTGTTAGGAAATAATGCATCAACACCCAGTTCATTTAATCCATTTCCTACATAACCCCATTAGAGAAAAGCATCCATACAAGCTTACAGAATAACCAAATGCATAGATCAAATAAGCAAGCCATAAGATAACACAATATATGCCCTAGAAAAACTCTCAAGAGGAAAAAAATGCATCCTCCAAAAGCATCCATACTCCATCTATTATTCAACAAATACATAATACATGCACTTACAGAGTTACAATGAATACTTATGAAACATCAAGCCTCTCCAATGCATCCTCCATGTACATCCAAGAATGAATCCACACATCTTATACCATGTTTAACATATTCACACCTCAAAATGACTCAATAATCATGGCCCACTCACCTGACCAACCTTAGCCACTAAACATGTGGTTTTTTTATAGAAACAAGCTCACAAAAATACAACCAAGTGGTAAGATAAAACCATGTGCCACAAAACCATGTGAACATAAAACCATTGACCCCTCATTTAATATTAGGTACTAATTTTTCACATTATTAAATACTTTCCCTAAATATTAAATCATTATCCTATGTCTCCCACAGATAAAATAATAATCTAAAGTTATAATACAACTTACAAGTAGCCCCAAATAATTACCTAGTGTTGCTAAACACACCTCCTATGTGCACCACAACTAAATAATTATTTAATTACAACATTATAATAAATAATTTTTTGCAGTGGTGTACAACACTGAATCCTAATATTCTCCCAAGTTTTGTATACATTACATAAGGGTCAATTAATGAAATACATCATCATAGCCATACATGAAAGCACATGAACCTCCAACATGCTATGGTGCTCCATCAAGAAGCCTGCAATAAAACTAAAGTGACCATAATGTCAAGAAAGAATTATTATCCTCCAACGTGCCACTTATGTAAGAAAAGGAACATGCCAAGGTGAAGATGCACTAATCCAAGAATACAAGCATCAAATCCTAGTGATAACAAAGGCTCCAAGTTGTTGTCAAAGGTAAAAACCCACATGATTAGAAATAGAATCCACAACTCAATATATCCAACCATATATACCTCGTAGGTATGAACAACTTCCGTTAAACTCATTCCAACATATGTTCAACCCATAAACTGCAATGAAACTCCCTATATCAATCCTATCAATGAAGAACATACATATCCAAGAACTCCCACTCCATGGGTGATGTCAAATCTAAAAATGATCAAGGCATATCAAGTCTACCAATCAAAACTCATATCAAGGTGTGATAAATGATAAAAGCATGAAGTACCAAGGAAAAATATAATGATCCACACATTCAAACACCAATAGTTGCATACTCTCTCACAACATGTCACCCCAATCTTCCCAAATCATATGAACATGAACCTCCAAGAAGGAACCATAAAATGAAGAGAGAAAACCTATGAATCATAACATGTCCTTCTACAAACACCTCAAAGCTCCGTGTCATGTCAAGTATGATCTCCTTTAAACCTAAAATAAAAATCCTCAACAACACCCAAATGTTAAATCTCGTAGATCAAACAACACATATAAATCATGTGTAATACCAACATGGATGTAAGCCTCTCTAACCAAGGAAGGTCAAACTCAAAATATCCATCCCCAAAACAAGGAAATCAGCCCAATAACCATCTCATAAAACTCCTCATCAATGAATGATAACATGAATAGAATCATATGTACAAGGAGATAGAAATGCTATTTACATCCCTCAAAATGAATCCTCCAACACCAACTATGCATGTCTCAAGATCCGATAAAGCAATAAAAGCTCATGCTAAATAATCTTCAAATGAGTCTCCCAAAATCAATACCATGGCTCAAGACTCATTGCCATGAGAGAAAAACACACAAAACATAACACAACTAAAACAAGAATGGGAAAATACCTTCCATATGATAAACCACTAAATAGACCAAAGTGGGGAATGAGAATGCTCCTATGGGATAACTAAGTCATCATGAATCACTCCAAGAAAAATCTCCTCTATAGGTCCATCATGAACTTGCATCCATATCTACCTATGGGGTAAACCCACAAAAGGGGTTTACAATTCGAATGAGGAAGGAAAACTTGTAAAAAATGACCCCATACCAAAAAAAATCATTCTAGGGGTTTGAAAGAACCAAAAAATGGTTTGCTCGAACCAAGGTTCGGAGAACCCATTTAATGCATGCATGAACAAAAAAAAATGAAAACCCCTTTTGGGAAGGGGGTTCAAATGAACCACGGTTCACTTGAACCCCTGGGGGTTCACTAGAACCCCCCTTTTCCCTGATTTTTGACCTTGTTCACAAAAAAAAAACCTAATTTTTTATGCTTTGAAGCTCGAGTTGAGGATGAAAATGGAGGAATTTTCAAAAACCCAACCAGAATCAAGTATTCCTTAGAATGAGCTATCCAATGAATATAATTATAATATGTTTTGGTTTTATTATGTATTTGTTTTTTAGTTTTAATAAACATAGGTTTTTCATCAAAAATGGTCTTTGTTCTGCACATGTGGAAAAATAGCAAATTATCAAAAAAAATAAAAAAATATGAGTGCACCAGATATTGAAGTACTTGATCCAACAAAAAACAAAATGAATTTCTATATATACAAAAAAGGTTATTCATTATACGGTCACGCTATGTCTGAATTGTAATTGGTTTGACTTTGAAACTTGATTAAAGAAAAAATATTCAATAAAAAATTATCTAACCAAGTGGAAGCACTAGATATCAGAGAAACAAATCTAAATTTGAAAGAATTGGAATTTTATCCTTCATGGAAAAAAATTTATGCATTATATGGTGTGCGTCAGTTTTTAAAAATGTTGTTTTCTAAAAAAACTAGTTTTCATGGGAGATGGAAAAAGAAGTGCAATCTGATTCTAAAATTTTTGAAAGCGATATTTTTAGAATCTATAGACAAAATGTGACAAGACTCTAGTTTGCATCATCTTCAAATTCCTCACGGTTTAATTGCTATAGGTGCTTGAATGTGAAGATTTAGTTAAAAATAATAATTTTAGTGTCCAATTTGGCCAAAAATTGTAAACCACTATTGTGTGATCACCCTGTGAAGGCTTCCCAGTATTCCTTCTAAAACCTCCAAAGAGTAACCATCTCAAGAAAATGTCTTTAATTACAAGATAACTCTAGCCTCACCCAAGTCTCCAAGTATCCATGAGCACCTACCAACAATCAATCCATGCTAAGCTCCAAATGCAACACTGCACTATCATGAAGCTTCCAAGAAAGTGACCAATATACTCAATACCAAGAGAACCAACAAGATCAATGTTAAAGCTCCAACTATAGAATTAGGAATCCAAACATGACATTATGATCTAACCATCTCCTCCTAGGATATCATATGCACCAATTCAAAACATATTGGTATCAAGAGAACCTATATCATGCCAAAATTATCAATCTCAATCTCATGGATATAGACAATCCACATCTAAGTCATTCCACTAGAAGAAAATGGGTAGCTAATGCACAACCTGCATAACTCAAAGATCCCAAACTATAAATCATGGAAACTCATCATCATATTAGTAACCTACAAACTAAGATATCAAAGAAGACAATCATGTAGACAAAAAGACTCAAACACCAAATCAACCACATATCTGATTCACCAAGCATTTCCACAAATGAGTAATCATAGTCAAGGAACCATTCAATCATCTAGGAGATAATAACAACATTCTAACACCAAAAAATGTCACACCAAAAAACCACATACATGATCATGTTGTGTCAATGCTCAAATGTACCTACATATCCATAACACCATAATCAGATCACCAACCTTGTACTTGTACTCAACTATCACCCACTTGAGACTCCAAGTCTCTACACATGTCAATCCATGACCTCAAAACAAAATAAAACATGTGTAATTGTCACCACCCAGGTCCAACTCTAAAAAACACCTATAAACCTATACCAAAAAGCACCAATCTAATAATCAAATCTACCATCATAAATATCATATAAAATATGTATTCCCTCAATTTTTCACCTCTTGACTTGTCTAGATGCTCACATAATCACACCTCAAATCACAAGTTCCTACAATTGATCAAAAAAGTAAATCATCTCTCTGCACTGTAAAAAAAATGAAAATCTACCTAATCCATTTTGTAGTATACTACGCATACTCTCCAACACTTATTTGAAATTGAAAATCCAATTTTGTATACCATGAAACACAGAATATCTAATTTGAATTCCCAAAAAATGATATAAATAGAAAAATCATGGAACCAAACCTATACCACTATGTAGTGCTTAAAGAGAGCTTCTCGTTGACTATTGGAAGTCAAAAATTAGACATTTTGGGTGAAAGTTATGCCTGTTTGAAAAAAGTCCTACAATCTAGCTTACAAGTGGCAAAGGAGTGGCCCACGAGCTGAGCCATCATCAACACTCAAGTAGCATTGAGGAGGTGGAAATTTTTTATTTTTTAAAAATTATTAAATTTATGGGCAATAATTTTTTGTGTGGCCATGTGGGGTAAGGGGTTGGTCCCCCATAAGACCTTGATCCAAGAGTCAGGGGCCTAAGGCTTGACGAACTTGACTATTGGCTACACGATCGATGTCAAATAACAGATCCAATGGCATAGAGATAACCAACCTATCACATCAATGTACGACTGATTGGCAGAGTTGTTGGGGGGGTCATCGATCCCCCCTCCCCCAAATATATATTTTTATAAAATTTAGTTAAATATTTTCAATAAACAATTTTAATCATAGGATTTAAATATATATTATTTTAGTTTGATTTTTTTTTAAAATCTATAGAAATGGTGGTCTTGTATGGGCGAGGGGGGTAAATGGGAATTTTTTAAAACATTTTCTCATACTGGCCAAAATAGCAAAAAATTTATATGAATCTCCATTTCTTGATCATCCTTGATCCAATTGTGATATCCTTCTTTTCTTAAGAGGTCATCTATGAAATTTCCTCTATAAAACCCTCATATGGAAGCACAATCTAAGAAACCCTTTTTACCCAAATTTCTCAAACCCCAGATCTACAATAAGCCCAACAAATTTGTAAACCCCAAAGACCAAGTTTGTAAATAACAACTAAACATGTGTTTCATACCTTTTACTACCTATGATATTTCCTACATAGCCATGGATTCAACTTTGTAGCAGATCTACTCAAACAAGGGTTATAACAAAACCTAGGGGCTCACACCTCCCATAACCATGAAATCTTTGATACCGGCTATTAGGAAATAATCCATCAATACCAAGTTCATTTAATATATTTCCTACATAACCCCATGAGAGAAAAACATTCATACAAGCTTACAAAATAACCAAATGTATAGATCAAATAGACAAACTTGATGAGAATATAGAAGATATACCTTGGAAAAACCATCAAGAGGGGAAAAACCAACCTCCAAAAGCATGGTCCATACTCCATTTATTATTCAACAAATAAATAATGCATGCATTTATAGAGTTACAATGAAACATCAAGCCTCTCCAATGCATCCTCCATGTGTACAAGCATGAATCCACACATCCCATGCCATGCTTCACATATGCAATCCTCAAATAGACTCAATAATTTTTTATAACCCCACTCACCTAGCCAACTTTAACCACTAAACATGTGTTTACTTTTATAAAAAATAAGGTCACAAAAATACAACCAAGTGGTAAGATAAAAACCACATGCCATAAAACAATGTGAACACAAAACCATTAACCCCTCATTTAATATCGAATACTAGTTTTCAGATTATTAAATACTTTTCCCTAATATTAAATCATTATCCTATGTCTCCCACACATAATAAAACAATAACCCAATGTTACAATACAACTTACAAGTGGCCCAAAAAATTACCTAGTGTGGCTAAACACACCTCCTAGGTACACCACAACTAAATCCTAACACTAAGGATATGATCTGGCAATCATAGGTTTGACAAAATATATAGAAGATAAATTAAAATAGTTGTGAGATCCACTTTTTCTTGCAATCTTATTCACACTTGTTATACCTATCTTGGACACTAGTCCTAGTTGTTTTGTACACTTATATTCATCGATTACATTCAATATGATAGAGTAGATTGGATAGGATGTGATTATGATAAGAATATTTTTATATATGGTGTTGATCTAGAAGAATAAGGCCAAAGAGAGAACCTACTAAAAAGAAGGGAAAAGGGTGATCTTACGTCAATGTAAAGAACCTAGGTTTCAAGGGGCCTCTTCCTAATTTTTCATTAGAATACAAACCAACAAGGCTAAGAGATTGACTTTAAACCTCAATCAGACCTAGGTTGGTTGATTCTTTAGGGTCTTAAGAAGATTAAGAATGATTTAAAATGATTAAACTAATGAAACTAATTGAATTATATGACCTAATATGTAAAATATGGGTTCATAAAGATAAACATACCATAACAACATTTTGCAAGCAAATCTGGGAGATAAATTAGAGGGAATGTAGCTATCATCAAAAGCTCATTCAAACATGTGTAGAAGGATTGGTTCACCCTATGTGAATGGGTCCTTATTAGGGCATCCAAAAAGCACTTTTTATAGTAATCTAGTTTTGGATCTAAGATGCTATTTTCCACCTACAAATTTGTCGGAATGTCAAAAATGAATTATGCAACTTAGTTTATGTGTCTTGACAACTTTGATGACCAGAAATGCAACAATGCAAAATTTATCTTCAAGATATATTCAATCATTGTTCAACCTATAACCTAAACATTGAAAGGACAAGAAAATTTTGGGCCATTTTACAGGCTTGCCTCATTCAAATTTTGTGAATAGTGTTTCTACTTTCAAATGACAATGTCAATGATAAAAACCTTGAATGGAAATGAAAGAAATGATGAATGAAAAATTGTTGCAACTCACCACCCTTCAATAACATCATTGAAGGACTTAATACATACAAATCACTTCAAGGGAATTGGATCTTGATTGCTTGGTTTTCTTGAATGTTTGGATCCATGAAGACCTACAACACCTTTTAGCCTTCATAAGATAACATGAACAGACATAAACTTTGACATGATGTTAGGATCTTGATTACTATTACAAATGGCTGATAATGTTGCTCTTGAATGCTCTTGACAATTACATTTTCTCTTGGATGAAGGTTAGGGGTGATCCCACAATACTTGTTTACAATTTTTGGCCAAACTGGGCATTGAAATATTTTTTTCTAACTAAATATTTACTTTCAAGCACCTATAGCACCTAAACCATGAGGAATTTGAAGATGATCCAAACTAGTGATTTGTGACATTTTTTATGTAGATTCTAACTATATCTTTTTCAAAAAAATTGGAATCAAATTGCACTTCTTTTTCCATCTCCTTCGAAAATTAGTTATTTTCAATAAACACCATTTTTAAGGAGTAACAGTCACCGTATACAACATACTTTTTTTTCCATGAAGGATAAAATTCTAATATTTTTGAATTTAGATTTGTAACTATGATATCTAGTGCTTTCAATTGGTCTCATAGTGTTTTATTGAATATTTTTTCCTTAATCAAGTTTCAAAGTCAAACCAATTTCAATTTAGACATAGGCGGACTGTATACAACATAACTTTTTTTTTTGTGTATCGAAATTCATTATTGTTTTGTTGGATCAAGGAATTAAATATTTGGTGCACTCATATTTTTCCTTTTTTTATATAATTTACTATTTTTCCACATGTGCAGAACAAAGAATTTGATTTTTGGTGAAAACCCTATGTTTAATAAAACTAAAAAAACAATACATAATGAAACCAAAACATATTAAATTATATTCGTTGGATAGCTTGATCCGAGGACAAACATCATCCAATTGGGTATGTAAAGTCTCCTCCATTTTCATCCTCAACTTGAGCTTTGAAGGGAAAAATTTTGGAGTTTTTTTGTGCCAAAGGGTGAGAAGGTGGGAAAAGGGGGGTTTGCTCAAACTAGGGGGGTTCAAGTGAATCCCCAGGGGGTTTGATCGAACCAAGGTTTGCTTGAACCTTGGTTCAAGTGAACCCCCTTTCCACAATGGTTTTCTTTTTATTTTTCCTCAGGAATGGTGGGACCCTGCATTTAATGGGTTCACTCGAACCGAGGTTCTAGCGAACCCCATTTGGGTTCACTCAAACAAAAAGTTCATTCGAACCCCCAAAAACCTTTTTTTTTTGCATGGGTTCATTTTTTGCAACTTTTCCTTCCTCACTCGAATTGTAAACCACTTTTGTGTGTTTACCCTTAGATTACTTTTTTCTTTAAGTGTTATATTTCAAATGATCAAATAAATATGTATTTATAGGTGTTTATCGAACAAATTTCTTGAAAATTAGGTTCTAAAAGCTAACACTTATAATTTAAATTTTGAATGTTAAATTTCCTCCAAAAACATTGTTTAATTTAGGTCCTAGCTCATAAAGGAGACCCATGTGACGAATGGGTCTTGGCCTATATCTCCAAGACATGCACATGATCCAAGACAATTTAATTATTAAATGCATTTATTTACTATTGGTTCCTCTTTCAGAAAATGGTGAGAATAAGACTTTGGAATGCCTAACTTGGAAAATTAGAAGATTAATTAAGTACAATAAATTAAGGGACCCAAACATAGTGTGAAATTGTAAAGGTATACATTTTTCTCCACTACACTAACAAATCAAAACATGTAGTATGTCTTTCTACACACACCTCTAAATTATTTAGTTGTGATAAGTATGATCTCCTTCATTAATCCCTAAAGAGAAAATTATTATCCACGTATATTCATAACTAAGATGTAAGCCTCTCAAATTAAAGGAAGATTAAACCATAATTCATTCTTGAATTAAGGGAACAAACCCAAAAAATCCTCTACACTCCTCAAATAAGCTCAAAACTCATTCTCATGAGAAGACATTTAGGAATAGACAAATCATGCCAAATAATCTTGAAATAATCCTTGTAGAACCAACATCATATCTTAAGTTTCATTCCCATGAGAAAAAATAAATCATGAAATACAATGCATCTAAAAACAATGTGAAAATACCTTTCAAATGATTCATTATTGTGAGGACCAAGAGTTGGGAATGAGAATGATCCTCCAAGATAACCAAGTCATCATGACTTGAACTCCAAGAACAATCTCCTCAATAGTCCATGTTGAACTCACACCCAACCTAGGTGTAGCATGCTCAGTCTTCCTGTTAAAACCTCATCAAAGAGTATCTATCTCAACACATGATTTCCCAAAATAAGAGATATGTACTAACCTCACCCAAGTCTAGAAAAGTATCCATGAGAACATACAATTGATCAATCCATGTTAAGTTCTAAATGCAACACCACACTTTCATGAATCCCTTGAGAAAATGACCAATGTACTTAGTACCAAGAGAACTAAATAAATCAATGTTAAAGCTCCAATCACAAGAATTAGGAAGACACCATGATCTTCATATTCTCAAAAGAATATCTTATGTTGCAATGAACATATCATGCTCCCAAGAGAACATGTATCATGCCAATACTCTAAACTAGTAATCAAGAGTACATCATACCATAATTTAAGACAATAATATAAATAAGGATTGCTTATCAAGTTGATAAATCATAACCAACACGTCATCTAAATAATCTAAGATTCCTTCGTGGTACCGAGATGTCAACATCTCCAAAACACATGAAGATAATCATCTCAATAGAACCCAAGATGTAAATGAACGCTCACTGTATATAAAAATGATATAAGAGCACCTCCATGACACAAGAAACCACTATAGAAGATAATATCCATTGTCAAATGATGAGCCCATGTCACTACCTACAATTCCCACCAAATCATGATATCAAGATACATGTGGCATCATGATAAACACCTCCTAAATGAAGATCATATATGGCCCCAATGCAATCAAATAAATTAACATGATCACCAAAAGGGTATAATAAAACAACAATCTTTGAATTGAGAAAATATGACACTACCAAACTATCACTATTAAAAGTTCCTACTAGATCATGTAAGATATCAATGTTATCATGATAAGAATCTCCTCAATGAAGATTACTAATGGCCCTCACACAATCAAAGAACTTAATTGCAAAACATTAAGCTCCTTAAGGGAAAAGTAAAACCATTATCCTTAAACAAACAAGATACACTACCATAAATAATTAGGAACCAATCCAACACCACTAACAATGAACCTACATAAAAAATCAAGTCATGCTAAATTCCTAAAGGAATAAAGAACCCCCATGACACCATGATCACCACTAGATGTGCCAACATCAAACTCTCACCGAGTAACACATGAATGCATCGCATGATCAACAAGCATAGATCACACACAAACAATTGTAATAGGTAACACCATCTCTCCACCTTGTAGTGATAATAAAATGAGTAAAAATATGACCAAACCAAGCCACAAATAAAAATATGCATACACACTCTTCAAACATTTATGGGTATAAACACATCTTATTCATTTATGAAACTTGTAAGTATAGATAACCTACAACACTGTATAACTCATAGATCTCACAATTCAACACATAAATTAAACAATATATTGGTATTCATGTCAAATAAATATAATCAAAGATGCACATGTAAGTTTCCAATAACTTGGGCCAAAGGGCCTAGCTTGATTGGCTAAAGCATCTTGTTGAAGGCAAGAGGTCATGAGGTCTAGTCTTCCCTTAATCCATGTGGGACCAGAGGGTGTGTCATGTCAGCATCACCAGTTGCGTGAAAAAGTTTACCAAGCGCACTACAGTTTATAAGGGGCTACCCAATTCTTGCAATCTAGAAAAAAGGTTTCCAATGACTCAAACACCAAATTACCTCAAACTTGATTTTCCATAAACTCACAAAGCACCATAGTCATAGGAACCCATAAAATTCAAATGGAAATTCTAATTAAAAAATCAAATAAAAACATCTCTAAATATGATTCACTTTTTAGTGCTTTGAACAAGCTTTATGTTGACTATAATAACTCCAAAATCTTTGTATGCACAAGTTATGACCTCTCTAAGTTTGAAAAATAAATCCAAATTTTAGCTAATATTTCTCTATCAAAATATTTAAATCTAAAAAAAATCACTGATACCACACCATAGTGCTCAAAAATAGATTTCCAATGACTATTGGAAGTAAAAAAACTTATACTTGAGGTGAAAGTTATGTCTCCTATATAGAAATTGTTCAATTACGCCTATAGTGGTGGCTATGGGGTGGCTCGCTAGTGGTTGGTTGGTGGCAACGATGCATTGGTCATAGGGGGTGGCACATAAACAAAGAGGGAGTGGCAAATTTAAAAATAAAAAAATGTTTTAAATTTTTTTCATCCCCATGAGCGGGTCAGAGAAACTAGGGGGCTAAGGCTTATCGATCTTGACAATTGTCAGCTAGGAGCCTACAATGTCAGTGGGGGTTGATAACGCCACATGACCTATTCTCAAGCTATCATCAATTAGTGTAGGGGCTACTAGGCCTATAGACCTTACAACCCCCTCCTCTCCTAGTCCCAAATTATTATTTTTAAAATAAATTTTAAAAAATCAATTAATATTTTTGCATGCATAGGGAATTTTTTTTTTATCATCTAAATTTTCCAATGTACAGTCTTGAGCGATTGTAGAGCTAGGCCAATGACCAAAGTAGGCTAAATTTTATGTCAATTTTTGTTTCTTAGGCTTCTTTGATCTAATGGTGAAGTTTTTTTTGTCTCACATAGTCATCTATGAAAATTATCTTGGAAAGACCATAGTGAACACCTAGAAAAAACACTTTTTCCAACTTATATTCCAAATCCTAGATTTGTAAAAAAATACTATAAATGTGTAACCCCAAAACCCCAAATTTGTTAAGTTCAACAATATGCACAAAACCCTCATACCTTGCAAGTGTCTTCATTCTTTTCATGCAAAGCCATGGATTCAACTATGCACAAAAAAATACTCCCTCCAGGAGTTAAAAATAATAGGGAGATCTCCTCCCACAACCTAGCAACCAAGCTCTAATACTAAATGAAAAAAAAATTGCAGCCATATACAACTATTTTCATATAACCCCAAGAGAGAAAATCATGCAATCAAGTATTCAAAATCTATATGCAAAATAATAGACAACAAATCACCAATGATGACACAAGGTATACCCTAAGAAAACCCTCAAGAGGGAAAAACCTAGCCTCTGAAATCATCCATCCTTAATTTATTATCTCGTCAACAAAGATTATAATACATCTATAGAGTCTCTGTGAAGAACTTTGAAGCATCAAGCTCTCTACATGCATACCATGTGAATAATAAAATGAGATAATTAGACATCAAAATTCATGCTTCTTCTTCTCACATATGCAACCTACAAGAGATACTCAAAATAGCCAACAAACCAAGCCCTAACTAGCCAACTTTAACAACTACTTATGTGCTTTCTTTTATAAAAATAAGATTCCACAAACCCACCAAGTAGTATTACATAAACAATGTGATTTATACCATGAGGTTACAAAACAATTCCCCACTCATTTATTTTTTTGTACAAAGTTTTCCTAATATTTAATATTTTTCTACTGTACAAACCCATATTAATTATTATCCCAATGTTGTACATAAAATGCATAAGGTGGCCCAAAGAATGTCTAACCCATGTGATGCATGTATCCCTAGATCCCCTAGATGAACCACAAATAAAATAAAATTACATTATAACAGTATGCAAGGTGAACAACACACCTTTTACTAACAATTTAATGGTGGAGAAGAAACCCTAATAAAAAATAATAGCATTACGATGAATGAATGTAAATGACATTATATTGTGAGAATGCCAAAATTAAATATGGTAGTAAACATAGATGAAGAGGGAAACAGGCACTTTATTCTTTATGCTAGAGTAACAAGCCATGGAAAATATACAAACTATAAAGAAGAATTGGAAAGCATACTTACATGGCATAATATAAACACAAGTTTCTTACTCAACTTTAATGCTATTGCCAAGAATCAAGAAAAACAAAAATTGTGCACTATCAAGTGTTTAATAGTTAATGTGAAAATTTCAATTTTGTAAACATAACAAAAAGTTTTCCTTTATAATGAAACTTGAAAGATAAAAGTAACAAATAATTAAGTTTATAATAATAGGACAATGAATTGCAATAGAGATGTGGATAACATACTAATCTCCAATTTGACATCTAATTTACTTTCAAATTAAGATTTCCTTATAATAGCTCATATATATAAACCATTACAAATTTCCAAATTATTTTTTAAAATAACGAAACTCTAACAATTAGTTTGACACTAAACCATATAATAAGTACTCACAACATTTCCATTCTAGTACATTCTTTATAAACTACTTCTGAAGGGCCCGTCCACGTGTGAAAACATAAAATTATCACAAACCCTAGAGCATCTTAGAAATGGCATTCGAAACGATTACATATTTTTTGGGAAGAAAGTCCATAACCCAAGTGACCTATTGCTAATTTTATGATAGCAAATCAGAAAATATTGATTAAAAATTTAATGCAAAAACTCTTTAAAAAAAGGTCTTTCATTGTATATAAGTTAATAATATGTCAATGTTACTTTAATCTTACTTTTTTATTCAAATCTAATGCTATAATATATTTGAGAAGAATTTGCCTTAACTAGGTGAATGGACTCATAATTCCAGGAATGGATAGTCTGTATAGCCAACTACTGGATCAGAAGTATAGAATGTGCTTCTGTCATAGTCATTGAGGGGCGCATTCAACTCAAATCTCTTTGGAAGGTCTTGATTAGATATAAAAAGCCTGCCATAAGGTACCAGATCTGCCTTGCCACTTGAAATAGCTTTATTCCCTTCGTCACCATCATAACCTCCTGCTACCATGAAACTATTCTTGAAAGCTTTCCTCATGGGAAAGAGGGTCGTGTCCTTTCCAACTCCCTTTTCATGCCTTGCCTCTACAAAATGGGCGTACACAATATTGTATTTATTCAAGGCCTCCGCCATGTAAAGCCCGAGGGCCTCTGGATTTGTGTCGTAAGCGTCCAAATAGTCTGAGTAGGGAGAAAGCCTCAGCCCCACGCGTTCTGCTCCAACTTCATCCACCACTGCTTCCACCACTTCAAGACCAAATCTGCAACGATTCTCCAAATTTCCGCCATAGCGATCCGTCCTGTCATTTACAGTGTCTTTCATGAACTGGTCGATTAGGTATCCATGGGCTCCATGGATTTCAATGCCGTCAAACCCTGTTACAGGAGAAACCCCAGGCATTTTATGTTGAACAGAAAAAAGTTTATTGATTGGATATTTACCTCTAAACCGCTCGAGATTTAAGAATAAATCAATCCCATAAGTAAAACTGACCTGCGTCTATGGCATTTCTTGCAGCTTTGCAAAAATCTGCAATAATATGCGGGATTTCCTCTGTTTTTAAGACGCGGGGAACCGATACCTCTGCCACATCTATAGCATTTGCTAAAACAATTTCGCCGGACACTCTTTTGCTTGAGGGGGAAATTGGGGGCTGGCCATTAGGCTGATAATCTGTATCCCCATTATAATTATAAATAATGATTACCCCTCTTGTTTGGGATTAAAATTACAATTAGAAATTATAAACCGGTATATACATAAACACACACCAACATGAGAATTTCTTCCGTTATGCCATAATTGACAGAAGAAAATGCCTCCTTTATCATGGACGGCACTGACGATGGGCTTCCACGCTTCAACGTGCTCCGTCGTCCATATTCCAGGCGTCCGTGGAAACCTGGTATGAAACAGAGAATTTCAATTGCCTTTAAGCCCTAAACCCCTGACATACCTAGAGCTTATTTCTCCAGAATAAAAATAAAGAAGTTTCTCACCCACCCTTTGCCAGTTTCAGAAATAACAGCTGCTTCTGAAATCAAGAGGCCACCTGGAGTTGTTCTCTGAGTGTAATAAGGGATGGCATGTGGTTGAGGCATGTAATCGTATGATCTTGACCTGGTTAAGGGAGCTAAAACCACTCTGCAATGCAAATCAAATTGTTAAGAAAAACAGCATTTAAAACATAAAGAAAAAAAGAGAGAGATAAAACAGAGGCGTGCAGAAACGAAGAGGAGACCTGTGAGATAAGGTAAATGGACCCATCTGGTAGGGCGTCATCAGAGGAATGAGCTGTTGAGCCATACTGTGCCTCTGTCTACCAAAAGCTCGGGGGAAATGGAAAATACGTAGTTCAGTACTCAATTTATAGAATAGTACCATGAACTTTCTCGGAGTGGTTGTAAGACACCATTGTCAAGCTTTGCTGTGGTTTACTGAGGAAGGGGAAATGGCAGGTGCTTGTGAAACAGTGGACGATTCAAACGGCGTATCGTGTTGCATCCTTCTCCTATGGTTGCGTCCGGCGACCAACAAACGATGAACAGGAAAAAATAAACAGGGTGAAAATTTGATGGCTCAGATGCATTCAATCGTATTTCATACGATATCAATCGTCGATCGCCACGTAAATATTCTTATTGACTAGTTATTTTTACCTTTTATTACAACTTAAAAATGTAAATGTCAGTCAAATAAAGAAATAAAAGAATAGAGACAATAGCTGCCCGCCTATTGCTTAGAGTTTTAAGGTGTAGGAAATGACAAAAAAAACTTGATGACCATGGCGCCCGCCTGTCATATCAACCATGGAATAAACATGATGAAATAGACGGGCAATGGTTTAAATTGTCTATGCAGGTGACAATTTGTACCATTGACCGTATTTATTAATTAATTCAAAATAAAAAGTGCTTTCATTTTTTATTTTGAATTAATTAATAAATACGGTCAATGGTGTAAATTGTCACCTGCATAGACAATTCCCTCAAAAGTTGACTAATGTATATTTGATTTTATTTACTATAGCATATTGAAGAGATACGTCAATAGGAAATTAAAGGTATTTCATTATATATAATTTATACAAATTTTCATTATAAATATGAATTTTGATACAAATATTGTATTATACTAGCATATCTATCCTATCACATAGTTTATATAAAAAATGTCCAGAGATATCAATTGTAGGAATTCAAAATGACAATAATATTAATATTGTGTGTTTGTAATAATATTTTCATTAGTTGCATCATAATTTAATATCATTGAATTATATTATCATATACAATAAGAATGTCATCATCATTCTTCTACTCTATATCTTTATCTTTATTTCTCACTCGTTCTCCCTCTCACTCATCTCTCTATCTCTTTCTATCCATATCTTTCTCTACATATATCTCCCTATCTATCTATCTCCCTATCTCTTTATCTCTTTTCCTATCCCTCTCTATCTCTCTATATCACCCTCTATTTATATCTCCCCCTCTCCCTCTCTCCCTCTCTACATATATCCCCATCTCTATCTCCCTCTACATATCTCTCTCCCTTTCTCGCCCTCCCTCTCTCTATCTCTCCCCATCTCTCCCTCTCTTCCTCCCTCCCTATTCCCCTATCTATCTTTATATCTCAACCTCTCTATGCCTTTATCTTCCCATCTCTCTCTCTCTCTCTCTCTCTCTCTCTCTCTCTCTCTCTCTCTCTCTCTTTGTCTCTTTGTCTTTCTCTACTTCTCTCCATGTTTCTCTCTTTATCTCTCCCCCTCTCCCCCTCTCTCTATATCTCCTTACATCTCTATCTTTATATCACTCTATCTCACCATATATCTCTATCTCTCCCTCTTCCTCCTTATCTCTTTATGTCTATCTTTATTTCTCCCTCTATCTCTCTCTATATTTCTATCTATTTGTTTCCCTCTTCCTCTCTCGTTCTATATTCATCTCTACCTCTATCTATTTGTCTCACTCTTCCTCTCTCGCTCTATATTCATCTCTTCCTCTATATTCCTCTCTTCCCCCTCCATTTCTAGAAATGTCTCCCTCTAGCTCTACACATCCATCTCTCTCCCTATCTCTATAAATGCATCCCTCTCTCTATCTTATTCACTCCATCTCTCCCTCCATCTCTTCTACTCTATCTATTTATCTTTATTTCTTGCTTGATATCCCTCTCACTCATCTCTCTATCTCTTTATATCCATATCCTTCTCTACGCATATCTTCCTATTGCTTTATCTCTTTTCCTATCCCTTTCTATCTCTCCCTCCCCCTCTCCCTCTATCTCTCCCCATCTCTCCCTCTCTTGCTCCCTCCCTATTCCCCTATCTATCTTTATATCTCAATCTCTCTCCCTCCCTATTCCCCTATCTATCTTTATATCTCAATCTCTCTCTCTCCCTTTATCTTCCCATCTCTCTCTCTCTCTCTCTCTCTATTTATATCTCCCTCTCCATCTCTATTTGTCTTTCCCTACTCTCTATTTTTCTCTCTTTATCTCTCTCCCTCTCCCCCTCTCTCTATATCTCCTTATATCTCTATCCTTATATCACTTTATCTCACCATATATCTCTCTATATCTCTCCCTCTTCATTCTTATCTCTTTATCTCTTCCTATCTATCTATTGCTCTCTATCTCTCCCTTGCTATCTCCCTATCTCTCTCTATCTTTATTTCTCCCTCCATCTCTCTCTATATCTCTAGATCTATTTTTCTCCCTCTTCCTCTCTCATTCTATATTCATCTACCTCTATCTATTTGTCTCTCTCTTCCTCTCTCACTCTATATTCATCTCTACCTCTATATTCCTCTCTACCTTCATAGCATGCATGAATTGTAGGAAAATAACACAAAATAAGAGCACAACCTGAAATGGTTATGAATATCAATTTTATTTAAGTGAGTGCAAGAATATAGATGCACAAAGAATAAAACATTTGTGGCAAGTAAAAAAGTCACTCATTATTATCTTTGTAGAACTATATCATTGCATCAAAAGTTGCATGGTTTGCACATAGGAATACATATGTATACACATAGTGTTAGCACAAGATACTTTTAAATAACTGGAAACTCTTTCGTGAATCATTTAATGCCAAAAGGAAACAATAAGGAAGGGTGATTAACAGTGTTCCAATTTACAAACTATAGATCCATTTAAAACTCTACATGCATTTAGAGTATATAATTATTTATTTACAGTATATAAGAAGGATTCTTTTCTAGTGGTTTTTATATATATAAGAGTGATATTGCTTTCAATAGTTTTGTTGTTGAAACATTGAATCCATCAAACCATCTAGGTCTGAGAATGAGAAGAAATAAAAACACAATATATATATATACACAAATCTTGAGGCGCAATTGTCCAAATAAGATATCTACAAAACTCCAACAATAATTAACAGAATGTATGCCCCAAGCCATGAAAGAACCCAACACAATGAGATGCAATGTTGTTTACTAAAAAGACCTAATAGAAATACCCAAATAATTTTATTAGCAGAATCATAAAAAGTACTGATCTTCTGAATGAAAAAGATATGACTGTAGAATTTTTAAGAAACAAAAATATTTAATCCAAAAAGAAAATTACCCACTTGCAGGATAAAAAAACAAAGATGATTAGCTTAACCGGGTATATGCAGGATCACGATGGGCCAAAAAGTGGCGATATGATGGGTATGTGTAAAATTGATGAAACGAAAAGGTTTTTAAAGGAGATTCCCAGCTTTCCACCAATATAAATTATGCTTTACTTTGAATTAATAAATAATTATTATTCATTTTCAATTTGAATTACCACTAAAGTCTTTATTGATAAGCTGATTGAAAAACATCTATAGCTTTTAAACGGTATCACATTTTTTGAATCTGAAATATGCATCAAATTCTATGCTTCACATACTATAAGATTAAAAAAATTTCATAAAGTTTTGACCAAGTTAAGGTGGTCGACATACAAGTTTTTATGTTTTTTAAAAGTTGTAATAAAAATTCATAATTAATTATTTACTTAGAAAAAAATTACAAAAATATGCATCATCAGGACATGAGACCTCTACTTATATCTAGAATCGTATAAAAAAATATTATCATTTTATTGTGGTTAGGTGGCCGACAAACACTACTTTTTTTTTTTCCCGAAATTTAAGTACTACTGCATTGAAATTTCAACCAAATCAATTTTTTAAAAAAAAAAACCTAGTAGTTTAGAAACTACATTCAATTTGCTACAGATTCTATTCTTACATATTTTTGAAATAATACAGATAACTTATTCAAATTTTTACGTCAAGTTGCCTAACTCTGATTTTTCTAAATTTTTCGCACTTAAGGGCCTATTTTTTCCATGATGATCATGCATATACCCAACCACCACATATTGTGAAATCCATGGCCATGGAAGGAAGAGAACCAGAACATGTTCTCTTCTATTAGTTCCTGCTCTCTTCTCCTTAGCCTAATGGAAGTCTCCTTTGGTATGAGGGAAAATCTTCATTAAGGGCAAATTGTTTGTTGGTGATCCAACCACTTGTCAAGGAAAATTTTTTGGAAGAAATGGGAGCAGGGAAGTTTCCTTATTTGATCCCCTTCCTCAATATTACACAGAAAAATAACATATTCACCCACATGGGTGTTATTTGCAGGTGCTTTATAGGTCACAATAGGGACAGGGCTACAATGGGAAATTGGGCAAGCTCAGACCCCAAACCTAGAGCAGGTTCTGAAGATGTTTTAGGATTAAAATTAGAATATTCCCTTTTGAGAAGTTGTTACTCCTGCTATTTACCTATACATTAGTAGCAGATTAAAAAAATTATACAATTTATTTAACCTAAATTTTAGGAAGCATATCAAGAAATTTGTACCACATTTGGCCTATATCTTAAGGAGTGTGTGGAGAAATCTGCACCACATTTTGCATTCAACATTGTATGAGAAAAAAATTACCACTTAACCATCTGTCGCATGCTAATTCAATTCAATTGCTTTAATGATAAGAAAAATTCCTACCCCATACCCATCATCTAATTGTAACTCTATTTTCAAGATTAATCAAGTAATTTTCAAAAGAATAATACTTAAGGAGAAAATATTTTGGAAAAATATATGTAGAATATTTTTTTTCTTTTAAATCTTTAATGGACTATGAAATCATTATGTTCTTAAAACATGGTACTTATTAATTAAACTTTCTCACATGGATATTTATATGTATATTTACATCTTATTGTTTAGGGTTAACCACTTTTGATTTACTCTGATGCATCTCATTTGTAACTAAATGTACTTTCCAGTCCCATTGACCTGCTTTGGTTATTTGCAGTAAAGAGACTTGATCCATATTTAAATTCTTTACAATTGAAACTTAAATTCTTCAGAATTGAAACTATTAAGGAACTTCAAAGTTAGTATGTGGAGTCTTTGAATGAAGTAATAAACTATGAGGAGGAGTTGATAATAAAGTACAAGTGGAGAAAAGCTTTGTAGAAAAGTTAGAGATAATTGAGCAAATTGAGTTGTATAAGAATAGACACGAACACTAAGAAACTCTTGAGGTTGCCAAGCCTAGAGCATTTAGGGCCTGGTAAATGCACTACTCCAATCTTTCCAATATAAAAAAATCCAACAACCCTGCTTACTATCACCAGTAAGGCTTTTTTCATTCTCTCCATTACTCCTTAATAAGGAAACTTCTCAAAATTTCTACCATTATTCATAATCTAGTTTGTGAAAACTTAAATCAAGAGAAAGAAAAACCAAATAAAAGAATCATACACAAAAATGAGCTAATACTGAACCCATTTTACCACTAAAAATATGATCATCTTTTGACCAGATTGCTGATGACTGTGTCAACTTTTGTTATCTTTGACTTTGTTTATAGATACTAAATTTTCAGTAAAAAAAAAAGTAGTGAGCAAATTACTTGCAATGGGAGGCTGAGTACCCACGAAAGAAAACTTAGTCTTGTTGGGGTCAGTGTTGTTATCCACCCAATGACCCCATGTTTTGAGAGCTTTTCAAAAAGCCTCCAAAATATTTAGCTAAGGATAAATATAATCTCCTTCTTGATAATAGTTCTTCCTGTTGTGCATGCCACATAAATATAGAAGCATATGAGAGTAAATTAAAGTGGCATTAGGAATCCTAGCCCTAAGGAATGAAAAGACAAACCAAATATTTTTGGAAAGGAAAAGGAATTTTCTAGGAAAAAAGGTCCTATGGATGTAGAAATAGGGTGATCCTTTTAATGCCTATTGATTTTGAAAGGAAGAGGCCTGTGAATTTTAGAAACTCCAAGACATAACTCAAAATGTTTTCATGAAAAAAGATCATTTTCTTCATTATAGACTATAAAGCTATAAAAAGTAAAATTAGTCGTTACCCTTCAGAATTTTTGTCATGGGTCCACAACAACATTCTCTTCTATCCTTGTACATTATTTTAATAAGCAGATCAAAAGCCCCTTTTGATAGCTCGAAAACAAATAATTCATTCCATTTCAGATCATTGCCTTCATCTTCAACATATTTACCATGTAAACAATAAAAAATACATGACTTGTTAAATAAAATAGAGAAGACAATAGTTGTATACAAAAAAGATTGATTAGGTACCTCTTCTTCAACCATATTAACCATGGAACAGGATGCATATAAATCAAGTTTGCAAACAGTGCACTTATGCCCCTTATCGTGCCCATCCTCTCTGCAACTGTTACATCTAAACTCATTTTATTTTGAAAAGAGTTGCATAGGTGCCCTGATCCAGGTGGATATAGAAAACTTAAAAATTTCATAGTCTCAAAATTCAACCAAATCAACATCATCAGAAAGAACTCACTGACATGAACCCAACACAACTTGAACGGGTGAAAAAGGAGTTCATACACTCAAGTTATGTTCGGTCAAAGTTGGGGTCAGGGTGAAGCCACAATAGTGGTTTACAATTTGATGGAGAAAGGAAAACTGAGAAAAAATGGCCCCATGGCAAAAAAATTGGTTTTAGGGGTTCGAATGAACCCACAAGTTCGACCGAACTAGGGTTCGACCGAACCCATCAACCACGAGGTCCACATTTCTCGCCCAAAAAACAAAAGGGAAAATGCATATTGAGGGGGTTCGAATGAACCTTGGTTCTAGCTAGAACCCCGCTTTTCCCTAATTTTTGACTTTGTTCACACAAAAAACCTATTTTTTTATGCTTTGACGCTCAAGTTGAGGATGAAAATGGGGAATCTTCACAAACCCAATTGGAGTCAGGTAGTCCTCGAAATGAGCTATCCAATGAATATAATTTTAATATGTTTTGGTTTTATTATGTATTTGTTTTTTAGTTTTATTAAACATAGGTTTTTCAAAAATGAAGGTTTTATTCTCACATGTGGAAAAATAGCAGATTATCAAAAAAAAAATTGAAAAATATGAGTGCACCAGATATTGAAGTCCTTGATCCAACAAAAAATAATAATTGAATTTGATATATACAAAAAAAGTTACGCGTTATCGGTCGCGCTATGTCTGAATTGTCATTGGTTTGACTTGAAACTTGATTAAAGAAAAATATTCAATAAAAAACTATCTAACAAAGTGCAAGCACTAGATATCGGAGTTAAAAATCTAAATTGAAAGAATTAGAATTTTATCCTTCATGGAAAAAAAGTTATGCGTTATACAGTGTGTGTCACTTTTTAAAAATGTTTTTTTTGAAAAAAACTAGTTTTTGTGGGACATGGAAAAAGAAGTGCAATTTGATTCCAAAAATTTTGAAAAAAATATTTTTAGAATCTACAAACAAAATGTGATGAAACTCTAGTTTGCATCATCTTTAAATTCCTCATGGTTTAGCCGTTATAGGTGTCTGAATGTGAAGATTTAGTTAAAAATAAAAATTCTAGTGTCCAGTTTGGCCAAAAATTGTAAACCACTATTATGGGATCACCCGGTCAAACAAGAACCAGGGACCAGACAGAAAGGTAGAAAAAATTGATTGTCTCAAAATTCATCAAAATCAGCATCAAGACAAAGAGCTTGACGAGACGATCCTGGCACCACTTGTTCCGTTGAAAACAAAGTTCAGATGGCGAAGATATGACCAGTCAAAGTTTTAGAAAAAGGGGTTGACTAGTAAAAATAATGATGTCAGCATGTTGATGTGGTAAAACTGGTGCATGACACATGTCAAGGTGAAGTCAACAGGTGTAGTTTACATGGTCCAATCAAAATCTGCCACGTGGCATCCATACAATGAGGTGGCAATATAGTCAACATGAGGTGGCAGCACAGTCAACGCAGGCGGCCAAATCGGCATCTAACACATGTCAGATATGGGAAAATTAAATAGTGCCATGTGGCAGATCAGTTGGGTGCCATGTGGCACCTTATCTCTCCTCCAGTGGTTTCTAACACTTTTAGCAAGATTTATTGGCATGGGATTCGAACACAAGACCTTCATCCCTCCATTATAAGCACCTACAAATGCGCCACAAAGTGCGCTCTAACATAAAGAGGGCATCGGTTTTATTTAAAGAAGGTAAAGGCAGATTTGAGAGGGTGATGATTTGAACCACCGACCTCACCTCTTCAAATAAGCACCCCTACCATTGTGCTATGTGGCTCATTTGTGCATAAATCGGAGGCAAAGTGATTTTGATAAAGAGTTATTTAGCCAAACCTCACTAAATTTAAATATTTAACCCTTTTAAGATATTAAAGCCTGATTTCATTATGATTGTAAAGGGCTTAAAATAATTTTTAAAAGATATTTAAATGTTTGAAAAGGGGTTTTAGGGGATTTGGAGGTTTTTACTGATATTTAAAGAGGATTTTAAAGAATTTAAGGGGCATGCTTCAAATATGAACCACATATTGTAAATTTCTAATGTAAAATTAGGAGATAGGGGGAATATGTTGAGATATTAATGTTAACCCCTTTTTGGGTATGTAAAATTGTATTTAAGGGGGGAGTTTTTTGTCTTAGAGGACATTGGAAAATTATTGGAATTGTGAGAGTTTGAGGAGAGAGAATTCTTTCAGATGATATTTTTGTAAATAGAAAGACATTTGAATTGTCTTCAAGTGTTGAGAGAGACTGTGAGGAGAGTTTTATGTAGGTTTGGAGCTTGGATACATACAAGGAATTTTTTTGCGTGGTGATATTAATGAAAGTAGTCCAACATCAAGAGAAGCGGACTCGAAGACATAGTCCTTATTGGATGAACTCCGTTATCAAGCTCCTGTGTTAACTTCTCTTCTGTCTTATTCTTCTATCTTTGGTCTAATTTTCTCTCTATTTCATTTTAGTTTATTTTTTAATTCAGTATTTGATTTCTAATTACAACATTTTAGTAATTAGTAATTTCATTAATTTATGTAAAAGTGAACCTAGTCTGTAATTAAGGTTAAATACATTTGAATTTTAAAGCTCTAATTATAGATCAAAGTGGTATCAAAGCCTCTTAACAGGATATTGCAAAAGTGAACGTTAACCAGGTTGAAATTGAAGCAAGGAGAAGGTGCACTTATAGAGTTCAATCCTTAAGATTAGAAAACGAAGGTCTTTTCCACGATCAGAAATGGTAGTTGAACAAAGTCTTATAGAGCTTTCAGATGAGAAAGCTTTCCATAAACAATTTCTTGAAATGAAGGCTATGGTGGAAGTTCTTTTCCAAGAGAGACAAGAGCGACATAAGAAAAAATAACTCAAGAACAAAAAGAAGAATGAAGGTTAATCCTCTTCAAAAGATAAAGGTTACAGAGTAGGAGGTGGTAGTGACCCTCCTGAACCTTCATCCCCATCTTCTTCTTCATCCTCTTCATCTTCATCTACTTCTTCAAAGAAGAAACAACTTGTACAATCTGAAGCTAATACACCTTTGTTAAAGCTTGATGTCAAATTTGAATTTCCAACTTATAATGGAGAACTAGATGCAGAAAAACTTGATAATTGGATAAAATAAATTGAAGTTTATTATAGAATTTAGAAGTTTACTGAGGATTCTCAAAATATCCAATTAGCCACTCTTCGCTGGGAGGCACAACCTTAATTTGGTTGGAGAGCAGAACTCAGGGAGATCTAAGCCGATATGGTAAAATTATTTCTTCTTGGTTTGAGTTTATAGTTGCATTAAAGAAACAGTTCTATCCATTAGGTCATATGCAAAAAGCACCATTTTATTCATCAAAGAGGTAATGTCATTCATCAAGAGTTGAGGAGTTTAATGTTTTTTCCTAAACTCCTATGTATAATCCTGTACACTGCGTGTAGTTTTACAGCTTTTGTTGCCATGAAGTTGGGTTCAATCTCTCAGGGTACTGTTGTTGCCATCATCTTCGCAACCATTTACATGTTTTTCAATGCAACTGTATTCCTTTCCCCTAAATTTAGAGTTAACTCCCCTAAAGCTTTAGGATGAATGGTGGGTAAATCTAGGCCATGTGCAGGAAGAAGTGATTTTTTTAATCTTATCCCCTGTTTTCATTTTCTAATCAGATGTATGATTTTTTTAATCTTATCCTCTGCTTCCAATTTGTGATTGGATGAGTGATTTTTTTAATCTCATCTTATCACACTATGTAAATGTAGGTCATGTATGAGTTTTCCACAGTTCATGAAATTACAATATTTAACTTTTGGATTCAACCGTATATGTTTATCTATTTATATTAAATCAGATTGTGCAAAATAAGAAAAGTTGTGGTTCCATTACTGATCCTGATATGAATAAAGAAAATGCATTGATCCCTTCAATTGGTTTATATTTATTTCCCATAGCAAATTTCAAGAGCTTTAGTATTGATCTAAAGAAGTATATGGAATTCTAGAAACAGTATGTTTGAGTGTATAAGTACGATCTTCTTAAGCTCATGTGCATAGAGATCCGCCTACTAATCTTGAAGTTAAGAATTAGAATTTTGACAAAATGGATGTCAGCAGTGGGAACCCTTCTCCTCCAATGGATACTTTTTAGTTGTGACTGCTAGCCAAAATAAGCTAAGTAGCAAAATTTACTAGAGTAGATCAAAAGCATATTTTTAGTCAATGTGTTAAGATATTTAGAAAAGATCTCCAAACATCTCTTGCTTCTTCAAAACTTACACCAACCCCTGTCTCAAAGGATATGCCTATGAAACAAATATCACCATGGTTTAGTCCAAGAAAAATGCGCAAACACCATTTTATTCATCAAAGAGGCAATGTCATTCATCAAGAGTTGAATGAAAGAGTATGATCTTACCCTGGTTAAGGGAGCTAAAACCACTCTGCAATGTAAATCAAATTGCTAAGAAAAACAACATTTAAATCATAAAGAGAAAGAGAAAAGAGATAAAACAGACGTGTGCAGAAACGAAGAGGAGACCTGTGAGATAAGGTAAATGGACCCATCTGGTAGGGCATCATCAGAGGAATGAGCTATTGAGCCATACTGTGCCTCTGTCTACCAAAAGCTCGGGGGAAATGGAAAATGTTTAGTTCAGTACTCAATTTATAGAATAGTAAAACCATGAACTTTCTCGGAGCGGTTGTAAGCCACCATTGCCAAACTTTGTTGTGGTTTACTGAGGAAGGGGAAATGCCAGGTGCTTGTGAAACACTGGACGATTCAAACAGTGTATCGTGTTGCATCCTTCTCCTATGGTTGCGTCCGGCGACCAACAAACGACAAACAGAAAGGGTGAAAATTTTGATGGCTCAGATGCATTCAATCGTCTTTCAGACGATATCAAGCGTCGATCGCCACGTAAATATTCTTATTGACTAACTATTTTTAGTTAATGTAAAGCCACCATTGTCAAACTAAAGCATTTCCCCTTCCTCAGTAAAGCACAGCAAAGTTTGACTAACTATTTTTATTACAGCTTAAATATATATTAATTGCTTAATGTAAATGCCAGTCAAATCAAAAAATAAAAGAATAGAGACAATAGAGTTCTAAGCTGTTAGGAAATGACAAAAAACTTGATGACCATGGCGGACGCCTGTCATATCAACCATGGAAAAAACATCAGGAAATAGGGTGCGTGATTTAAGGTAGGTTGAATGCGCTCAAAAAATATGAAACGAATACGCTCTCTCCCACTCAAAAACTTCGACTAATGTTATATTTGATTGTATTTACTATGGCAGCTTCAAGAGATAAAGGTAAATTATAAATACATTTCAATATTATATAATTAGCCATATAATAATATATATTGATACAATTTCTATTATAAATATGAATTTTGATTTGTACAAATAATTATTGTATTATATATTTAGTTATTTTCAATTTTTTAATTTTTTTTAATGAATCTAGATAGTTGCATGTCATTATATGAATAATATGATAGAATTGATGTAACAATAAAGTTTATCACTTCCATTCCACTCCATTAATTATACATATAGACAGACATGAATAGAGTTTGTTTAAAAGTACAATACAAGTAGAATGTATAATAGATGTTTATCTTTCCCATGGCTTCTTGATTCTATTGAGAGATTTCATGATTGACAAACTCATAGTACCGGAGTTTATCAAATAACCTTGAAATCTTAGTATCTTTATTATCAATTTGCATCTTCATCTCATGTTTTGATTATGCTCTTATTGATGCCCTTCTAACAACATTTGCCACTATCCTTCCAATGGTGAACTAACCGAAAACATCATCAACAAAGCTATCCATTCTATTTCCATCAATTTCTATTGATGGTTGTGACACCCCAATCAATGAACATATCTCCATAATTTCTTGCCAAAGGTTATGCCAAAGTGATAAAACTTCTTCTGACCTTATGCGTTGTCTTATGTCCATTATTTTTTTTTTTATCTTTGGATATCGATTTCCGCATGTGTCCTTGAGTTGTAGCTTCTTGAGGATTGCCCCATATCATCCGTAGTTTGTTACAATGATCATTTTGTAAAGGTTAGCAACTATAAAGCTTCATGATGATTATTTTATGCTTTTATGCCAACCGAATGACATCTAATAGTTTTATAGTTTAATAAATAATTCATGCTAAAATTGGGAAAAGGTAGAAAAATATACTTGGGTAAGAATGTTAACCAAATTACCATTGTAATAGACTACACATCCTACAATTGTTCCATGTAAATATTCCAAAAGCAAGAAGAATAAAGGAAATATATTAAAAAGAGAAATTAGGACAATAGTCCCAACCATTAGGCCTTTCACTCTTTGCAATTCAAACTCATAACAACAAGAAAGCAAACCTGCTACAAGCTAACTCTTAACATGTTTACAAGATTTAAAATACTAAAAGCCTTTTCACTAGTAGTAACCTAATTTTAAGTTTGAAATGATAAAGACTTGACTACAACCACTTTGAAGTCAATAAATAATGCAAAGACAAATAAATATTAAGACATAAATGTTAAAAACGTAAACATAGTGGATATAAATGTTTTTTGACTGTCTATTTTTATATGAAACAATGTTTTCGATTGGACTTTTTAAACCCTAATTAGTACAAATCATATCCAAAACCATAATTAATGAATAAAAAGAAAATAAATCCAAAATACATTTTCAATGAATCAAATACAAAAATATGAAAAGCTTAATGTATTGGCATTAATTGGGTACAAATTCTCACCATCCTTTGCATCAAAGAAATCACTTCAATTTGTCCTTGGAGTATAGTTGATGTCACCTAAAGACCTCAAGACTTCATCACCATTGCTCTTCAAATATATATATGTTTCCTCCGCACAAAAAAAACTCATTACAATAGTATTGCCTAACAAAACATACTAATAATAAAAACCCAACAAAAAAATCAAGATTTGAAAATTCTTTGAGACAATTTTCCATGATAATGGCCAAACTCTTTCCAAATATGCAAGTTATTCCTAACTCTTTCATCGCATTAACATACCACCATCCAATATTGAATGCGAGGATAGAAAACTAACAAAACGGAAAAGAAAAAGGCATTACAAGATGTTGAACATGTAGTTTAAGCACAAATAAATTTTACAATTATAACAATAGTAAACCAAAATGCCATGCATACTAGGCCCTTATGATGTGTAGAAATCGTGGTGAAGAATTTGGTTTGAAGAGACCTTTACCCTGTGTATAGCAAATAATTCTAAACATAGTTGAGCCCATGCATGTAAGAAGAGGAAAAAGCTCTGTATGGCTACAAGTTAGCATTCCCATGGTCTTTGCAAAATGGGAAAAGATGGGAAAATGCATAGACAACATCCTTGTGTGTTCTACAAAAGGAAGAAGTGTTGACGATTTTGGGTCTTCACAGAACAAACAATGGTAGTGCAAAGAAAAATGAATGGCAACACAGAGGAGGATGAAGGTCATTAGGGGAGAAACTAAATACAACTCTTTGCCTAGTGAATTTGTTTCATGCCTCACTAAATAGATAGGATGTGCATTCCTATCTCTGGAGTAGATGGCTATGGTGTGGTGGGAAATAGGCATTAATGGTGCATACACCCACCATCAAACACTCCTAAGGAATTGAATCAAAATTTGATAGTGGTGACATGTCAACTAATCTACCGCGTCAAATATAGCCTTTGACATGTCTATAAATGATGTGGAGAGAACGTTGAAGATAACCCACACCATCATTGGCTCAAAAACACAAAAAGTTGCACCCAATAGGTATTGCACTTGAACTGATAAGGTTCCTTGGACTTGCTGCATAGGTGTTGGTTATATCCTCTAGAATTTATTATTGTATTTAGACATTCACTCTCCAAGCATATTGCTCTTTTCAAGGGTCCCTAAAACTTGGATACTTTCCTATGGTTTTATTAGCTTAGGTTTTGATTTGGTGAATGTCCATACAATGTTATTTCTCAAATGTATTCTCTTACCAGATAGGTACTCTATACCATGTAGAAATTTATCAAAACAATCATTATTCTCCATGTTATATTTCTATACTGCCACACCAACAAATGAACCACAAATAGAATCAAAAGAAGATTATAGGCAATGACCTAGAAAATTGCTATGACCCAATTTTTGCATCAATGAATGTGGGTTTTTTGAATCCCTAGTATCAGATCTTTGTATCAAGGTGCATAAATTTTTAAGATCAAATCCATCCATAAAGCTCAGTGAGTAGACTTTCTTTTTAGAGACTCTTTTTTTACTAAAGATTAGGTAAGGATGATCATTTGTATACAACCCACTATTTTGGATCTCAAAAGGGATAGCCAGTTAAAGCCCAATATTGAGTTTGAAGATGTGAATTTAATCAACGGATTGTTGTTTTTCTTTCAACAACTTTTTTCAATTTTAAAGCATATCAAAACAACAGTTTTCAATTGTGTAGTTTTGTTTTAGTTTTATTTCTTAGCTTTATTCTTTTAAGCTTTCCTAGCTTTGTTTTTTCCTAGTAGCCTCATCGTATGAGATTTTTGTTTTGTTGTTGTCTTCAAACTCTTTATATAGAATTGATTGTATCAGTTTTAGAATATTTGAATAATACAGTTAATTATTTTCAACGTTGCTATTTAGAGTTATTATGTTTTTCTTATTGATTAATATAATTCCAGATAATTGTTTCAATTCACTTTTCACTATTGTGTAAGAGCTTTAGTTTTCAATTCTTCAATTGGTATTAGAGTTAGTTGTAGGAATATTTTTTTTTTGTAGGTAGTAGGGTAACAATTTTCTCCAAGATAAATCAAAATGGCAAGTGGTGTTAATTTTCCATTCGAGCTTTTGCTGTTTACCAAAGACGACTATGAATATTGGAGTATAAAGATGAAGACCCTACTATTATCCTGAGATCTTTGGGAATTAGTATAAGTGGGATACATAGAACCTACATATTAGAATGCTTTGAATGCTTTAACAACAAATCAATGAAATCAGTTGAAAGAAGATAAAAAGAAGGACAATCAAGCTCTATTTGCGATCTATTATACACTAGATATGTCAATTTTCCTCTATATAGCTAGTATGAAAAATTCAAAGGATGCATGGGAGGCTCTACAAACTACATACCAAGGATCTGACGAAGTAAGATTGGTAAGAATTCAAACCCTTCATATAGATTTTGAAAATTTAAGGATGAAAGAAGTTGATACTATTCAAGAATTTATTACTAGAATTCAAAGCATTATGTATCATCTTAAAACTCAAGGGGAAAGTGTCACAAAGCAAAAAAATTGTAGAAAATATTTTGAGATCCCTTCCTCCAAAATTCAATTTAGTGGTCAGAGCCATTGGAGAAAGTAAAGATCTAACAACATTCAAAGTTGCAGAGTTGATAGGTTCTTTGCAATCTCATCAGTGTATGCAACATTCTACAAAGAACCTAGTGCAACCCTTCTAGTCTACTTTAAGTGTAGAGAAGGGGGATTCACTACTCATGAGTCTCTTAATTCTTAAGAGATTCCCAAGGGATGAACTGCCCTAAAATACCTCAAGGAATAAAGCGAGAGTTCTAGAATTGGAAAGATCAGGCCACAAAGGTTTTCTAGACAAACTGATGAGCTCTCAGCCAAAGGACAACATCACAGAATATGGATGATAGCACAACGTGCTAGCATCTCAGACGGACCAGAAAGTGAGAATATCCCAAAAAATAACAAGGCAATTATTGACAATCTAATTACTGAGAACTTCCAGAATGCAAGAAAGTAACAAAAAGCAATAAGACTGAAATAAGGTAAAGTAAATGATATAACTAAAGAGGCTAGATAAAGAAAACTTCTCACAACAATCCAAGTAATGAAGCTTCCAACAAATGAATGTATTCAATACCAACATGCATAAGATCTAAAGAAAGTGTTGGGGCTATACAGGGGTTTTCCTCAGTTAAACCCCCATTTTGGTGTTTCCACCTTCACGGATGGCCAAATAGATAGAGAAAGATGATAGATAGAAATGAAATGAATGCAAGAGTGATAAAAGCAATCCTTGCTTAAGGAGGAAAACCCGTATCACAAAATATAGGTGATAAAAGAAATCCCTGCTCAAGGAGGAGAACCCATATCACAAAATATAGATGCAATGGGTGGGGGATGTGTGAAATCCCAAGATACTCGCAAGCACAAGGAAAGGAGATGTTAGCTACAAGGCTTAAGGAAGCCAAAGAGAGCAAGGATGAAAGAGAGGGTTGCGAGAGACAAGAGAGTTGTAAAGAATGCTGCAAGATCTTAAGATTTATTGAAGTTGTTGCTGAGAGAGCTTGGAAGTTGTGGACAAAGATTTTGGCACCCTAATGCTTTCTTGCACTTCTAGGGTTTTCCACCTAAAAGCAGAAAGATAGGCCAAAATTGGAAATGTCCCCACTCATAACTAATGTAAATATGGATGAAATGTGCCTAGATGCAATGTATAAATGCAATAAACTAATAAATGAAATGAATTATTAATGCAAAACCTAAGAAATGCAAATTGTTTGAAAACACAGTGATGTATGCAAAATGACCTAAGAATGCAAGCAAACAATAACAAAAATGAACAAGACTAGAGAGGTACACCTAGGAACTGGAATGTGATGTAGAGAGGCCCTCGAATCCTATAGATTTTGATGTTGAATCCAACTATGACACTTACGCCAAGTTGGGTGACTTAGTCCTATTTTTGGGAAATTCTGCTGGAATAGGTTTCTGCCAAATGGGTATCTAGAAATGCAGAAATCACTTTTCAGACCTGGAAGTGGGACTAACTCACCATTGATGGTGACTTAGTCCACCTAGGAATCTCAAGAAATTTGGGACAGGAACTTGTAGCTCTCAGTCTGCAATCCTCTTCTTGACAGGTGTCTGGTTCAGATTCTATAGAAATCAAGCTAAAAGAGGTCTCCAAGCTTCAATTAGGGCTTTTTTTACTTGAATTACTTTGATGGATTTTTTACCACTTTTTAACACCTTTCTCTTTGATAAACCTGCATACAAGACCTGCAAAACACACATGCAAAGAGGGGAAAAAGGGTTAAGGGTTAAAGAATAGGGCTTCGCCTTGGTCAAACCCTTGTAAATGAAATGAAATAAAGAGAGAATGATGAATGAACAATATGCAATGTCATAGCTCACCAAACCCTTGATGTAGAAATCTGAAGATATGCAAATAGATGCTCCAATGGATGGTTGATAATGCTTAGAATGCTTGAGAATGATTAAGTAAATGCACTAAGGAAATTAAGAGATTAGAAGATGGGAAATGAGGGGAAAACCCTTTAATTATACTTTATTTTATAATATTTCCTAAAAATAACACATCATAGGCCAACCTCAAGGTTAAGAGAATAAAATCCCGCTAGAAAATTAAAATAATTTTGATTTTTGTGCCGAGTGGGACTAAGTCGCCCCAGGTGGCGAGTTAGTCCCACCAGGGCAATTTTAATGGGCACCTGTCGAGAATTAAATTGCATTTAATGAGGTTTAATGAGATTATTCTCCAAAAAATACTTAAGTAGGGCTGGAAAGTGCATTAAGGATCATTTAAATATAAGAAAGGGTTGAATTAGTGATGACAAGCCTAGAAAAGCATGAACGTTTGTTACAACTCTTTACAACACTTTGAAATAAGACTTGGTAAGTGATAAAAAGAGGTTATTTAGGTGAATTATAATGAAAAGGTCCTAGAAAAGTGTGAAAGTGGGTTCTAACACTTCACAACACTTTTACAAGACATCTTAAAATTTTTAATGATTCACAAGGGTCCAAGACCTAATGTGAATGTGTTGGCCACATTAAAACATTAAATCTAGGAAAAATCAAACCAAAATCACTAGGAGGGCCTAAACATGAGAAAAGTAGAAGGGTTACTTTTTTGTGTCCATAGTTAGCCCCCACTTTAGTGAGAGGATGAACCTGCTTCAAACTCACACTAAAGTAGATCCACTTGCAATCAAGAGGGGTTTCAATGAACTAATGCTAGTAAGATGAGATAACAATGATCAAGAGGGATGATCAAGCCCCCAAGATGAAGATCCCATGGCAAACTAAACATGAGCACAAAGAAACACACATGAAAATGATGTAAATAAAGAAGAAGAGAAGGAGAAAGAGAGAGAGTCAGATCAAGATTCAATCATTTTTCCATCCCATTATGGATCAGATCTAGGCTATTTTTCCACAAAGAAAAATGTATACTCACTTTGAGGCGATGGAACTCATGGTTGTCTTCTGGGTGAGAAGGCCAAAAAGGTGAGAAACATACACTCATGGTTGGTTTGCACTCACACACACGTAGGTGGCTATGGGGAAAGTCATGCCTCAGAATGGGCTTCCCTCTCAACCATATCAAAGTTATACCTCCTGATAACTTTAATAAGGTGCCACAAAAGAAAATGACAGTTCGAGCTTCATGAGATAAGAAAAACTTTGTATGATTGGAGCTCATGAAAAAAAGCGATGGAACCACAAGCATGCAAGCTGTGTTATGCAAGGTGGCCATATAAAAAATGAAAAATGCAACATGCAAAGGAAATGTTCAAAGGAGTCTTGCTTAGTTCATGTGAGGTCTTTAACTTAGGGAACATTGTGTCTAATGTCTCCAAGAGAGGACTGATCAAAGAATAGAAAATTCACAACTTAGGGGATGCAGTGTGTTGCATCAAGCCACCAAGAGGAATGTAATATTCTAAGATAGATCATGCTCATGAAGGCCACTACACCCAATGTCATCCATAAAGTGACAAATGCATCGTATGAAGTAAAAAGGATGCACTAAGAACCAAGAAAGAAGAAAAATGCAAAATGAATAATGCCAATGTATGACCCCAATTTAAAGGAATTTCTACACACCATTATGTGAGCAATTACTTTAAAGTAGCAAATGAAAAATGCAAAGAAAGAAGAAATGAGAGCCAACTTGGAAAACCCCTATGCCAAGTCATATGTTTTCGAGTAAGGCTATGTCATGTGAGAGAAAAAGGAAAAAGAGAAAAGGAATGGGTTGCCCCCAAAATGAAAACACCAAAAACATAAGGGATCTATTGATTTTGGGTCAGTATGTTCTTTGCTACAATGTTTTGTAAAGAGTTTGGAACTGTCATCATCCCCCAAATACATAGAACTAGAAGAATGACACAAAGAGAGCGAAAACAAAGAAAAAGAAAAATTTGTTTGGGTCAACATGGAAGAGACATATGATGTCTCAACTGCATCATCCCCAAAAGGAAAGCACAAGCAAAATGAAAAAGAAAAAGGAAAATAAAAAATCTTTTGGGTCAACATGAAGGAGACATTTTGGTCTCAATGGCTTATGTCATCCCCAAAAGGAAAACACAAGCAAAAGACAAAAGAAAAAGGAAAAGAAAAAGAAAAGGGTCCTTTTGGGTTAATATGAAATATACATTGCGGTCTCAATGTCTTGTGTCATCCCCAAAAGGAAAACACAAAAGGGAAGGAAAAAGTGATGTATGTCATATAAAAGAATGAAGGTACAAATAGAGGAATGTCACAAAGAGAGAGAACATTAAACATCACATCACGAGGGAACACAATACACACATGCAAACACACAAAAGAAAAAGAAAAGAAAATGAAAAAGACTAGTAAGGAAAATGCAAGTCTATTGTCGAGCAATTCATCTGCCTCCTAGTCATGTTCATGATATGTTGAGGGCGGGCAACTAACCAAAGGGAGAAGAGAAAGTGTCAAACTAGGGGAAGCACCAAGTTCTACACTCTTTGTAGGATATTTATCATTTAAGCTCATGGAAGAGGAAAATAATGTATTTAGATCATTATGCACCTCTTCATCTATCTTAGTGATCTTATCATCGTCATCCAAATTAATCACAATAGGAGGACGAATGATAATGTCCAATGAAGGGTGTACCTCTTGTTGTGGTTGTTGTATTGGATCATTTTGTTGTGATGGGGGAGGAGGGTCATCATGCATTGCTTCTATCAAATGTGGATTTTTATTTTCTTTATTTTCTTCGTCTTGTAATTTATGAGCAAGGGCATGACATCTATGCCTATGCTCACTATCTCCTTTGCTTCTTTTGGTTTTATTATCAAGTTGTGTTTGTGAAGGAGCAGGTTGATCAACCATAGGTGGATTTTATTCCCTAAGGTGAGGAATGGAAGGAACCATGCAAAGTTGTTCTTCCACTTTCTCCTTTGCTCTGTAAACTTGTTTGATATGAGGAGGCATGACATAGTTGTTATCATTATCTCTTGGTCGTTTGGACGATATGGGAAAAGTTTCGAGTGTTGGTTGAGTTTGATGGGTTGGTCCTTGTTTGGGTTGAAGCATTGTTTCATCTAGGATAGGAATGTTAGAAGTGGACGGGGACATGTTGTGGAGAGACAATTTTGAAATTTTCTTTGCTTTAAATTTTTGGTAAGGTATGAAAAATAAGTATTTGTGAGGCATTATAGGTTCCATGGGCTTGGACCAAAAGGATTATAAAGAAAAATTTCCTTTAGAAGACAAAGGGTTAAAGACACTATGGTGAACAATGAATATTTCATTGTCAAAAGGAAACTTTAAACATTTGTGTATGACCGAAGGGACAACTTTCATTGAGCGAAGCAATTGATGGTCTAGCTGCAAATGAAACTGGTCCGACTATGAGATGATGGAGAATGTAACATCCACTATTTTTGGTCCTATCTGTAATGGAAGGATGATTGATCCTATCGTAGGGCAAGCAAAACCATTGTGTGTTTTGATCCATGTTGGTTTATCATAATCATCTTGATACCGATCATGTAATACCAAAAATTCCTCGGTGATCAAATTCTCTCCACAGGTGGGATCTATGAGTATCCCATTGGTGGGATTATCATAAATACAACCAAATATGTAAAGAGGACCATCATGGAGATTTTGAAGTATTTCCTTAGAGGAGAAAGTAATATCAAGAGATTTCTTAGGTTGGCCCTTACGAGGGATAACGTCTATCACACCTACCATTTCATCCATACCTGATTAATGGTGTTAGTATGTGGAATGGGATCAGGATATTCTGTATGAACATTCATCACATCATTCTTTGGAGTTTCACTAGCTTTGAAAAATGAAAAATTATGTTTGGTTATTGGATCAGTGAAAATTTGCAAATTTTGATTTGGAGGGGCAGCAAACTTATTTCATTGATCATTAATACCTACAATGGATAGACTGTCAGAATAAATGAGGTCTTACACAAGGTGTTTAAGATGCTTACAATTTTTCATGTCATGTTCATTTTGTCTATGATAATGGAAATATGCATTGGATTTAAAGTTTGGAGGTAAAGGCTTGGTGGGATTGGGTAGTTTGACAACAAGTAAGGTAATCATTTGTTGTTGCAAAAGTTGAGACATTGTGTTATGAAGGGTGTTTGGTAAAGGTGTAAACTGACTTTTTGGATCTCCATAACTATAAGGTATCGCGGCTTTAACAAATACTATTTGGTTGTTGAAGAGTTGAGTTGGTTGTTGAGGGGGATTGAACTATAAGAACCCTTTTTTTTCTTTCTAAATGGTTGTGAATTGTTTTGATTATCATGTTTAGATTTCTTAGTTCGGCTAGAAGTGGACTTTGCATCACAACTACTAACCAAATTGTGATAATCACAAAGGACAATACATAAGTGCATAAAGGAGGGAAATTTCATCATGGTGAGTTTGTCTTGAAGTTTAGTTTGCAAGTTTTCTATAAACATATTTTGAAGATGTGGATCAAGAATCTTGACATCAATTTGGGAATAAAGCGATTGATAGTGTGAGATAAAATCAGTTATGTTTTCTTCTTCATGTTGCTTGCATCTCATCAAATTGGCCAAGGTCTTCTTTGGAGTCATATGCACTTGGAAGTGATCTATAAATGCATCAACTAGTTCATTGAATGAATGAATTGAATTGTTCGGAAACCTGGATGAAAAACATTCGAAAGAAATGTCTTTTAAAGTCCTAGGAAACAGTTTTTCTAACAGTTTATCATCAAGAACGAAGTCAGTACATAAGGTGGTGTAAGCATTAAAATGGTTAGAAGGATCTCCCTTCCCTCCATATTTCTCAAATCTAGGCATCTCTATTCCTTGTGGCATCGGTGTTCTCAATATTTCCAAAGATAGTGGGCAACTTCAGACATAATAGGTGGGTGGTCCATTCTAGTTTTGGTTTATGGTGGATATTTTTTTTTGCATGGAGGAGACGGTTTGGAAAAGTTATGACGAGAGGGTCAGTGTAAGTGGTATGAGGTGGAAGGGAAAGTGGTGATGGACTGTATTTAGTGGTAGGGAAAGTGAAGGGAATGCTTATACATGGGATGGTGGAAGATGATAGAACATGTGATGCCACATAGGAATTAGGAATGCTAGTAGGAATAGTTGAGGAACGAATCACATTACTAACATTTTGCATTGTTGTTGTGACTTGAGGAGTGATATAGGTAGGTATAGATGCTACTGTTGAAGGGGGAGGAGTGTAAGCTCCTCCTTGGCTAACCACAATGTTTGTTGGTTGAGGTGTACTAGAGGTGGAAGGAACATATTTTTGGTATATCTCAACTATTTGTTTCATAATGTCTAAGCCTTCTTCGCTTTCAAGCATGGGATGGATGTTTTCTATGGAAGGAATGGCAGTGGTTGAAATGTTTTCAAGACACACTGGATGTTGAAGATGTGTTAAATCCTCATGAATGTTAATGATTTTGTCTTGCGGAATGTGATTGTTCTATGCCAATTTGCATGTTATTTGAAGGAAAAGGGTTGCTAAAGGTAGTATCCATGCCTAGTGTACTAGTTACAATACTAGGAGTGGAAGCTGTAGATAACCCAAGATCCACAATGATTGTATTATCGTGGGATAACATGAGTCTTGAACTTCTTCTCACTAAGGTATTAGCAATATGACACCAAACACTCATGCAAAGGGTTCTAAATACGGGTGAATGCAAATGCAATGTGAAATAAGAGAGATAAAATGCTAATAACTACAATTCTAGAAAACAACACATAAATGCAATAACAAAAAATAGAAATGTAGAAAATGCTCTGAAAATTCCATAAATTACTGTGCAGAATGTGCAAGAGGACCTAAGTCGCCCAGTGTGCTGAATTAGTCCCAGTAATGATTTTTTTGAGATTTTTTAGAATTTTTAAATGAAATTTTGTATTTTTTAGTTTTTTAGATGCAGATACAATATGAAAATGAAGAATTTTTGGAATGTGTAATGAAATACAATGCAAAAATGTAAGCTAAATGAGCTTGTCACTAATGCAATTTTTAAAACCCTAGGATGCAATTCAAACAATGCAAAACCTAATGCAATGTTGATGCAAGTTATGCCTAGGATGTAAATGCACTTAAAATAAGAAGTAAAATGTTCTAAAGTCAGGTTCACCAAAATGTGGACAAAGATTTTGGAACCCTAATGCTTTCTTGCACTTCTAGGGTTTTCCACCTAAAAGGAGAAAGATGGGTCAAAATGGGCAATGTCCCCACTCAAAACTAATGTAAATATGGATGAAATGTGCCTAGATGCAATGTCTAAATGCAATAAACTGATAAAGGAAATGAATTATTAATGCAAAACCTATGAAATACAAGTTGTTTGAAAACATAGTGATGTATGCAAAATGACCTAAGAATGCAAGAAAACAATAATAAAAATGAACAAGACTGGAGAGGTACACCTAGAAACTAGAATGTGATGTAGAGAGGCCCTCAAATCCTACAGATTTTACTGTTGAATCCAACTGGGACACTTACACCAAGTTGGGCAACTTAGTCTTGCTTCAGGGAGATTCTGTCGGAACAGGTTTCTGCCAAATGGGTATCCAGAAATGAAAAAATCACTTTTCAGACCTAGCATTGGGACTAATTCACCACTGATGGCAACTTAGTCCACATGGGAATCTTGGAAAATTTGGGACAGTAACCTGTAGATCTCGGTCTACAATCCTCTTATTGACAGGTGTCCCATTCAAATTCTATAGAAATCAGGCTGAAAGAGGTCTCCAAGCTTCAATTAGGGCTTTGTTGACTTGAATGACTTTGATGGATTGTTGGCCACTTTTTAGCACCTTTCTCTTTGACAAATCTGCTTACAAGACCTGCAAAACACACATGCAAAGATGAGAAAAAGGGTTAAGGGTTAGAGAATAGGGGTTTGCCTTGGTCAAACCCCAATTTGGTAATCAAACACTTGAAAATAAAATGAAATAAAGAGAGAATGGTGAATGAACAACATGCAATGTTGGGTATGTGCTTGATCATCATGGAAAAAATAGGCCCTTAAGTGGCAAAAAATTCAGAAAAATCAAAGTTAGGCAACTTGACATAAAAATTTGAATAAGTTATCTATATTATTTCAAAAATATGTAAGAATAGAATTTGTAGTAAATTGAATGTAGTTTTGAAACTATGAGGTTTATTTTTTTTAAAAAATCTATTGGGTGAAAATTTGAAATCTCAATGCAATAGTACTTAAATTTTAGGGAAAAAAAAAGAAGTAGGTGTCTGTCTGACCACCCTCGCCACAATAAAATGATAATATTTTTTTATAAGAGTTTAGATATAAGTAGAGGACTCATGTCCTGATGTGATGCATATTTTTTAAAATTCCAAGTAAATAATTAATTATGATTTTTATTACAACTTTTAAAAATATAAAAACTTGTATGTTTGACCACCTTAACTTGGTCAAAATTCATGAAATTCATTTTTTAATCCTATAGTATGCAAAGCATAGAATGTGACACATGTTTTGGATTCAAAAAATGTGATACCGTTTGAAAGCTATAGATGTTTTCAATCAGCCTATCAATTAGGACTTTAGTTGTAATTCAAATAGAAAATGAATAATAATAATTTATTAAATTCAAAGTAAAACATAATTTATATTGGTGGAAAGTTGAGAATCCCTTTAAAAACCTTTTTCGTTTCATCAATTTTGGGTAAAAAAAGTCATCAGCCACATACCCTACACATACCCATCATATTGCCACTTTTTGGCCCATCATGATCTTGCACATACCGTGTCACAACTCACCAAACCCTTGATGTAGAAATTTGAAGATATGCAAATGGATGCTTGATAATGCTTAGAATGCTTGAGAATGGTTAATTAAATGCACTAAGGAAATTAGGAGATTAGAAGATGAAAAATGAGGGGAAAACCCTTTATTTATACTTGATTTTACAATATTTTCCAAAAATAACACATCACAGGCCGACCTCAAGGTTAAGAGAATAAAATCCCGCTAGAAAATTAAAATAATTTTGATTTTTATGTCGAGTGGGACTAAGTCACCCTAGGTGGCGACTTAGTCCCACCAAGGAAATTTTACTAGGTGTCAAGAATTAAAGTGCATTTAATGAGGTTTAATGAGATTATTCTCTGAAACATACTTAAGTGGAGCTGGAAAGTTCATTAAGGGATCATTTAAACATAAGAAAGGGTTGAATTCGTGATGACAAGGCTAGAAAAGCATAAAATTTTGTTACAACTCTTTATAACACTTTGAAATAAGACTTGGTAAGTGATAAAAGAGGTTATTTACATGAATTATAATGAAAGGTCGTAGAAAAGTGTGAAAGTGGGTTACAACACTTTTACAAGACATCCTAGAATTCTTAATGATTCACAAGGGTCCAAGACCTAATGTGAATGTTTTGGCCACAATAAAACATTAAATATAGGCAAACTCAAGCCAAAATTAGTAGGAGGGGCTAAACATGAGAAAAAGTAGAAGGGTTATTTTTTTTGTGTCCATAGAAGTGTTGCTGTAGCAAGTTATAGAGAGTTGTGCAAGCAATGTAGCCAGAGGAAGATGGAAGAAAATCCAAGATGGAAGCCAAGAAGGAGGAGAGAAAATGAGTTGAAAAGACAAATTTTAAAGAGAGGAAAAGAAGGAAAAGAATCTTCTTGAGCTATTTTAGGGTGTCCCCAACCGTTACCACTGAAAAAATTGCTAAAAAGTGGAAAACATGCTCGAAAGCAGTCATTTGAACATTGAAATGTTGCAGGATGCTAGCACGACATGTGGACATTTTTGTGGTGCGGTAGTCTCCCGGCACATCACACTACAAAACAATGAGAATGAGAAAAGCACAAGGCTCGATGCAAAGCTAATGTACAAAGGTAGCTTCTAGAAAAGGGTCCCTAGCATCCTGAGAGGGGAAAAAGGCTGATGCAAGGGCTAAAATGAGCCTACACAAATGCTAGGGGAGTGGACACTAAAGTGGATACAAGAATGTATGTAGAATTGCAAGGGGTACAATTTTATAATAGTATAGTAAGAATTGAAGAAAATTTTACAACTCCTCCATCTCACACAAATAAATCTCAAGGTGAGTCTTCTAATAACAAAGGATGAGGTAGAGGAAGTGGAAGAGGAAATAGCAAAGGAAGAGAAAGAAATTCTATGGATTGTAAAAGCATCTAGTGTCGATATTGTGAAAGGTATGGACACTATGAATTTGAATGTAGAAATAAATAATCTGATTTGAATAAGTCAGGAGCCAACTATATTGAAGAGTCTTTTGAATATTCAAATAATTCCACATTCTTTACATGTAATTTTACAAAAGAAAATCACAAATATGTGTGGTTATTATATATCGGATGCTCAAACTATATGATAGGTAAATCTTATCTCTTTGTCAAATTAGATGAATTTGTGAGAAGTCAAGTAAAACTTGGTGATGATAAAGAAGTTGAAGTAATGAGAAAAGGCACCCTTGCAATGAAAACTAAGGAGAAACTACATTTATTCATGACAATTTGCATGTGCCAAAATTATCATAATATTTTAAGTATTGGGAAACTTGTAGAAAAAAATTATAAGGTTACGTTTGAAGATAACTGTTGCAAAATATTTAATAAATTGGCTAACCATCATCTTGTAGCAAAGGCCTATATGACATTAAATAGATTATTTCCTCGCACATTGGTTTCTACAAAGATGCATTCCCTCAAAGCAACCAAAGATGATTCATGGTTATGGCACCAACATTATTGTGATTTGAATTTTTAAAGATTAAGTTTGCTTCATAAGAACATGGTGAGAGGGACTTCCTGCAATTTAAGAAAAATAAGTTTCTTCAGGATGTGCACTTGGAAAGAAACATCGATATAGTTTTCCGGTGAATAAATCACGAAGGGAAAAATCTCCTCTAGAGCTTGTGCATGCATGCAAATATTTATGGTGACATGCAAGAGGAATCATTGGGTAAGAATCTTTATTTTTTAATTTTTATTGATGATTTATCTCACCACACGTGTTTATTTTCTCAAGCAGAAATTTGAGGCATTTGAATGCTTCAAGCACTTTAAGGCTATTACAGAAAAATAAAGCAAGTATTCTTTCAAAATATTTAGAAGAGATAGAGAGGGAGAATTCACTTCCAAAGAGTTTTCTAATTTTGTAACACTCATGGCATTACATAAGAGACAACTTATTGTAGCTTATATCCCCCAAAAAATGGTATTGTAGAAATGGAAGAACTGTACCATTATGGAAATGGAACAAAGTATGTTACAATCTACAAATATTCCAAATTGTTATTGGGGAGAAGTAGTTGCAATGACAATATATATTTTGAATCAAATGTAAGGAAGCTAAGGTAGCAAAACAACTTCCTACACTAATCTTGAGAGGATAATAATGTAAGACTTTATAGATCTTCAATAGTTATAGAAACTTTAAAAAAAAAAAAACATAAATATCATGCATACCACAACACAATGATTTACATGGGGAAAACCCGTTCAGAAGAAAAAATCCCACTCCAAAAGCCACCCAATATATTATTCAAAAATCTCAAAGATTACAATATACTTGTAGAGCAAGCTTCTCACAAGAGTATCACCACCAAAGATTCAAAGACAACACGACCGCTATCAGACTCTTAGAATACATCATCATCTACAATCGTAGTACAACACCCTCATAAAATAGGGTTACCTTATACGTCAAGATAGACCAACAAAACATCCACCATTAGATCTAAAACCTAATAATTAACAGTCTAGATTTATAATATATCATTTATTTAATGTATGTTTGTCATTTAAGGGTTTTCTAAAAAATTTAACAAAAAAATGTTTACACACATCCCACTCCTCCCCTCCACCTCGTGCTCCCATTGTATATTACACCTATTAGTGTAACTAGGAAATACATATATATTCATGTATATCCTATGAACAATAACCTTTATATAATTGCAAGGTTGAGACACATTTTCCCAACAAATCTCCTACTTTCCAAACACCTTCCAAGAGACACTTGAGGGAGTAAACATTATCCCTTAATCGCTAGAGGCCGAAATGGCCATAGTCCCTAAACACCATATGAACTTCTCTATGCTCACAGACTTAGTTAAATAATCAACAACATTCATCAAATTCTCTACCTTAACTAGTTTCACCCTGCTATCTTTGACCATATCGTGAACAAAATGATATTGTACATCAAAGTGCTTGGTCCTAGCATGAAATGTTAGGTTCTTGGCTAGACATATCACACTTTGACTATCACAATAAATTATAATTGCACCTTATTTTATTCTAATACTTGAACACGGTCTCAAGCCAAATGGCTTCTTTACAAGCATGAGTAGCTGCTATATACTCTACTTCAATAGTGGACAGAGAAACCACAACGTATCGCTTATTCATCCAACTAATTGTACCACCAAATAAATTAAAAACATAAGCACTGGTGTCCATCATTTGTTATCAATATCACATGCCCTGTATGAATCCACATAACCATGAATATCAAGAGAAATATCATCTTCAGTCATATTACTATGATAACACAAAGAATAATTTGAGGTACCATGCAAATATCTGAAGAACCTTTTAACTACGTCGCAATGAACTATGTTAGGATTAGACATATATCTGGAAAGAATTCCCACTAGTCAAGGGTAATGTCTAGTCTAGTGCAAACCATAACATACATCAAACTTCCAACTGCACTCTGGTAAGGCACTCTACTCATGTCTTCCATCTCTGATGGAGATGTTGGATAATCTGAAATAGATAACTTTGTTCCAACAGAAAGGGGAACACACAATCATCTATAATCCTGCATGTTAAATCTCTGAAAAATTGAATTGACACACTTACTTTGGCCAAGCCATACCTTTCTGTTTACTCTATCTCTTTTAATTTCCATATCAAAAATGTGTCTAGCTGTACCAAGGTCTTTCATTTCAAATTTAGCAGCAAGTTGAGATTTCTATTTTGAAATCATACCTTTCCCTTTGCCAATAAATAACATATCATCAACATGTAATGCTTGATAAATAGGAAATGATCACATCAATTTAATAATAAACACAGTGATCTAATTTAGAATGCTCAAATCCCAAACTCAACACATATGTATAAAATTTCTAGTACATCCTAGGATTTTATTTTAAGCCATACAAAGATTTCCTCAATTTGAAAACCAACTTCCTTTTACCTTTCACCACATAGTGCTCTGGATGTGTCATCTAAATATCCTCCTCCAAGTCACCATGAAGGAAAACAATTTTCACATCCATTTTTTCAACCTCTAAATCATAAGTAGAAACAATATAAAGAAAAATATGATGGATATCACTTTTATAATAGGAGAAAATATCCCACCATAATCAACACCCTCAACTTGAGTGTAACCTTTCACAACCAACCTTGCTTTGTACTTCTCAATATCTCCATCTAAACCAATCTTTTCTTGAACACCCATTTGCAACCAATAGGCTTCCGTTCTTCAAGCAATGGTACAAAATCCAATGTATCATTCTTTTTAAAAGATGTCATTTTTCATCCATAGAAATCTTCCAGGATTATACATCATTCATACCTAATTCCTCTTCTATAGATCTAGGTTCATCCATGTTAGTATTCAAAGTAAAAATACATCTCCAATCATTAGGTGAATACCCTTCAGGTGGTTTTCTATGCCTTTTAGACCTATAAACAAGTTGAGTTGGAGGTTCTTCCTCCTCTTCTAAAGATTTAAAGCTAGATGAGCTCTCCTCAACTTATTGTCTATCCATGGGCCTCAATTCAACTTTCTCAAGTGTAGAAGGAAATTGAATCACATCTTCCTGTTTACTTTGTTCTAGCTACAATGTAACATAAGAAGGCTTAGTTTCTCTAAAAATAACACTTCTACTATATATTACCTTCTATTCAATAGGATCCAAAATATTGTATCCTTCCACACCATAACTCTATCTAATGAGAATACATTTCATAGCCTTGTTATCCAACATTATCCACTTCTCCTTTGGCACATGTGCATATGCCTCACAACCAAAAACTCTAAGATGTCTTAATATGAAGGCTTGCGACCCAATCATGCCTCTAAAAGCATCTTATCAACAAGATCTAATGTAGGAGAGTTGTTAATTAAGTAATAGGTAGTGGCAACAACTTCATACCAAAACCTTTTTTCTAGACCAACACCACTCAACATACTCCTAGCCTTCTCCATCAGTGTCATGTTTATTCTTTCTATAACTCCATTTTATTGTGGAGAATACAGAGTTATCTTTTGTCTATGAATATCATAATCTTTACAAAACATATCAAAAAAGTTCGAGAAAAATTCACCACCATTATCATTCCTCAAACATTTTAATTTTTTTCCAGTCTACAACTCAACCATTGCTTTAATTCTTTTAAATCAACTGAAAACTTCAAATTTACTCTTTAGAAAGTATACCCATATCCTTCTACTATAATCATCAATAAATGAAACATAATATGTGGATTTACTAATAGAAGGAACATTTATAGGACCAAACACATCAAAATGAATAAGATCCAATACAACACAAGATTTATGAGAAGTCGTGTAAAACTGAACATAGTTTTGTTTTCCATAAATGCAATGCTCACATAAATCGAATTCAAGATTACAATCAAACAAACCTTCAAAAATGTTTTTATTTTTCAAGGTTTTTAGACCCTTTTCTCCAATGTGCCCAAGTATTTGGTGCCATAACATAGTTTTCTATGCAAGTAAATTTGATTCAAAAGAAAGAGCACCCTTAGGTACCCATAAGCTTTGACCATCTATTAAAGGTGAAATCCTCACCTCCTCAATAGACTTACTTTTCAAAAAAGTACTATTGCACTCAATAGTGCATGCATCAAGCTTATACAATGTGCCATATCTAACACCTCTAGAAATCACCATTTCACCTCTAACCATCTTACATCCTATATCAAAAAATACTACCTACACACCTGCATCTATTAGTTTTCTCATAGATAATAAATTTTGTGCTAATCTAGGGATATGCAACACATCATTAATCCTTTTTATTCTACCATTAGGAAACATGATTTTAAATTTACCATGGACAATAATATTTAAATAAGAATCATCACCCCAGTACACCTTACCTCCATCAAATTATTCATATTTAGAAAACCAATCTCTATTAAAGGTCATATGGAAAGATGCACTTGAGTCAATTAACAATGCATCATTACCTATATGAGTTTCCAAAGTTGCAATGAATGTGTCACCATCTTCCTTCTGAGACTAAGAGTCATAATTAAATCTATTCTTATTCTTCTTCTTTTCTTCTTTGCATTCCTTACGAACATGTTCAGGCTTACCGCAGTTTTAAAAAATAACTTTGGACTTTACAGTAGATTTAGATATCCCCTTGGACTTGTATTTGTCACACTTCTAATTCTTCTTGCCTTTTCCCTTAGGTCTTCCATGAATATTTAGGGCCTCCTTGGCAGTGATGGATACCTTCCTCCTCATCTCTTCAGAAAGAAAAGAACCCACCACATCTTTAGTCTTCAAAATAACAGAAGTATTCACAATAGCCATGTAATAAGAGAATCCCATAAATTAGGAAAAGAACAAAGCAAGATATGATATTTCTCCTCCTCATCCATTTTCACAACAACATATTGAATTCTTCCAATTGGTCTATGATTTTTTTGTGACCCTCTTCCAGTCTCAAGGAATATAATTTCTTCCTCAAGAAAATCTTGTTCACTAAATATTTGGCTTGATACATCTCACCAAGTTTCTTCCATAGTTTTTGTGCAGAGGTCTCTTCATTGACATTAATTAAAACATAGTCTTCTAAGAACAATATTATTAGACCCTTGGATTTATGGTCTATAACATCATACTGAGCTTCCCGAGTAACATCTATAGGCCTTGAAACATTCTCATCAACAACATCCCATAGATCTCGATCTATCAAAAAATCTTCCATCTTTAGCTTCCACATCTCAAAATTATTTCCAAAAAAATTATCCACCTCTATTCTACCTAGTGAACTTGTCATCTAAAAATTCCTATAACAAGATAACAAAGTATCTTGTGCACAAGATCACGCTCAAATTTGGATTAGTTAGAAAAACCAAGCAACCCAAAACTAAAATAAGGAAGCTAAGGTAACATAACAACTTCCTACACTAATATTGAAAGGAGAATAATGCAAAAATTTATAGATCTTCAATAGTTACAGAAACTTAAACAAAAATAAACATAGATATCATGCATACCACAACACATTGATTTATCCATTATGTTATCTAAAATTGTGATGATCAAGGCTTTATGGGTGTTCCACATATTTTTTCTTTGGGTGATGTGGATGAAGATGGATGATAAGGTGTTAATTACATGTCAACATTTGAATTATGGGGTGAAGTTTGTGGTTATGAAGCTAATAATGAGGAGTGATGGGAAGTACAATGGGTTAATGACTAAGTTTGGTTGGGCCATACGTAAATTTAATTTGCAGTCTTGTCATATCCCTTGTATATCTTTACACACTTCTAATTTAAAATTTGATATGACTATTTTTTATCGCGTGGAGCTTTTGATAAGTCACATCTTCACCGCCAACAAGTTAATTAAGATAAAAGGAAGAGACTTAGGGAAGTCTAAATTTGGCGCCACAACCATTTCTATTGGTACTTGTGAAAATTCAACTTGGAAGGAAAACCTATCGATGTCATATTTTTTTGCAAACATGGCCATAGGTGTTTAAAGATTTTCAATAATGGGCCCACAAAGATTTCCTTTTTGGAAATAACTCCTGAAGCGTGTAATTTGTAGATCGTCTTGATTACCTAGATTCATCTTGGCTGGCTTAAAAGAAGGATTTTTTGGGTGACCTATCTTATTGATAGAGATTTTAATTTCTTTCTCTCATAGGAATCTTGGGTTCTTGGAGTGAAGTGTGGGAATATGGGTGGTGATAGGGTGAGAACAAAGCTAGATAATTGTGAGGAATTATGGAAGGAACTTTTGGTTTTGTATATCTATGTCGAAGGAGGGTTGGCATCATTAATGGAATGATTGGTTGGTCATGATACAATGATTTCAGTGCAATTCATGCGCTCCTAGAAGGACAAGAGGTTTACCATGGGAGGTATCTCCTTCGAGGTCAATGAGGATGTAATTGTTCAGGTGACTTGGCTCTCTTCCACTGGAAAGAAGTATGCTAAGCACACCAAGGCCTAGGACATTGAAAGCCTTAGTGATTTCTTTAAAGAAAATGAAAAACCTGTCTGCACCCAGTCTGGTTTCAAAAGAGAAGCTCTCCCTCGGTTATGGGACCAAGTTTTTCTAGCTCTAATGAAGTATGTGACTTTGGAGGGTAGACATAAGTTTTTCTATTATTATGATCACGTGCCTCTTTTAAATCATCTACGCCAAAAAATGCTATTGAGCTTTCCTTTTTTTCTTACTTACTGATTTAGAAATTTTTGTTGAGAAATGTTTGGACTTTGCTGCCCAAAACCCTAAAGAAACACCTCCCCTACCACTCAACCAAGGCCTCATCCTAAGGTTGTATCATTTCCATTTGGCTCTCTACCCACCCAAACCCATTTCTATTTTTCATATTGAGAAAGTTGAACTCCCTATTCAAACAAATGTGAATCCCTCTCTAAATGATTCTAAGGGACCCAAAAGAAAAACTTCTCCAATGAATACTGAAACCCCCAAGCCTAAAGCTCCCACCAAAAAGAAAAAGGGTGGTGCGTGGAATGATCAATCAAAAGTGGTGACCAAGCTTTTTGCACTCAAAGATGCTCCCCACAAGATGAAAAACAAACCTATAGCTAAGAAAAAAGGAAAAGATGAGGGGATATGCCAAGTAGAGTTGTCGTCCACTGATAGTGAAGGGAAGAATATTTTTGGTAAAGATTCCAAGGGGGGCATTGTGGTGGTGACTACTATGGAGACGGGGTTAGAGAATACCAACATTATGAGATCCCACAGACTAGCAAAAAAATAGTAAGAAAGTGTCAGTAAATGAAATTTTTTAGTGATGAGGAGCAGTCTGACAGTAAAGGCAAGATGAAGGAGGAAGAAATTGAGGAGGAGGAGGAGGAATTTGTTGAATGGTCTAGTCACTTTTCTAAATTCAGTAATATGCTCAAGGATGACTTGATGACCCAGTCCTGAGGCCCCCAAGCTATGGAAGAAGAGATTGAGAAGAGTGTGGGAAAAGTGGAGGACTATAACATGTTGGATTGGGTGGAGAAGCTCAAGAAGAAATTCAATGGTTTGATTCAGTTCACTGTCAAGATGATCCACCATGTGGCTAGAACCATTTCTACTGTGCTCAAGGACGAGATGGATAAGAAGGCTATGGAGGAGGGACACAACTAGGTTGGGGAGGATGTTATTAACCTCCTCTCTCAGAATTGGGAGGGTGCTAGTTAGTCTACTACTGTTGTGTCATGTTTGATGGGTCGTTGGTTGTTGGTTGTGTGTCCGCTATTTCTATGTTTTTTTTTTTGGTGGTTAAAGTTTTATTAATCTTGACCCGATATTTTTTGGCCCCTATGGCTCGTTGTGTATGGGTACAACAGGGTATGTGCAAGATCATGATGGGCCGAAAAGTGGCGATATGTAAGTGATATGATGGGCCATGTGGCTGATGACTTTTTTTGTACCCAAAATTGATTAAATGAAAAGGGTTTTTAAAGGAGATTCTCAACTTTCCTCCAATATAAATTATGCTTTACTATGAATTTAATAAATTATTATTATTCATTTTCTATTTGAATTACGACTTAAGTCCTAATTGATATGCAGATTGAAAAACATCTATAGCTTTCAAATGGTATCAATTTTTTTGAATCTAAAGCATGTGTCACATTCTATGCTTTGCATACTATAGGATTAAAAAAACTACAAATTGAATTTCATGAACTTTTGACCAAGTTAAGGTGGTCAGACATACGAGTTTTTATATTTTTTAAAATTTGCAATAAAAAATTCATAATTAATTATTTACTTGGAAAAAATCACAAAAAAATATGCATCACATCAAGACATGAGTCCTCTACTTATATCTAAAATCTTTTAAAAATTATTATCATTTTATTGTGGTTAGGGTGGTCAAATAGACACCTACTTCTTATTTTTTCCCTTAAATTTAAGTACTACTACATTGAAATTTTAAATTTTCACCAAATAGATTTTTAAAAAAAACCTAGTAGTTTAGAAACTACATTCAATTTGCTACAGATTCTATTCTTACATATTTTTTAAATAATATAGATAACTTATTCAAATTTTTACATCAAGTTGCCTAACTCTAATTTTTTGAATTTTTCACCACTTAAGGGCCTGTTTTTTCCATGATGATCCTACACATACCCAACACCCTGTAAATGTTGCTTAATATATCAAAAAAACAATGATTTACATGGGGAAAACCCTTTCAAGAGAGAAACCTCACACTTTAAAAGTCACCCAATATATTATTCAGAAATCACAAAGATTACAATATAGTTGTAGAGCAAGATTCTCATAGGAGTATCACCATTAGAGATTCAGAGACAACACGACCACTATTAGACTCTCATAATACATTGTCATTTACAATTGTAGTACAATGCCCTCATAAAATAAGATTACCTTCTAGGACAAGATAGACTAGAAAATTATCCACCATTAGATCTAAAACCTAATAATTAATGGTCTAGATTTATAATATATCATTTATTTTATGTTTGTCGTCCATTCAGGAGTTTTCTAAAAAGGTTAACAAAATTTTTTTTACATGCATCCCACTTCTCCCCTCCACCTCGTGCTCTCATGTAGATTACACCTATAGGTGGAACTAGGAAATATATATATATATCCTATCAACAATAACCTTTATATAATTGCAAGGTTGAGACACATTTTCCCAACATAAAATTCCTACAAAAGCAGTGCAAAACATCACTCAGAAGGAAGCTTGGAGTGGTCATAAGCCTTCAATGGCTCATCTTCGAGTATTTTGTTATCTCACATATGTTCATGTTCTAGTTCATACACGGAATAAGTTGGATGCAGAATCCCAACTTTATATTTTTCGTGGGACACTTAGATACAACTAAAGGATATATAGATGTTACAATCCTAGCACAAAGCAATGTATTGTTAGTCAAGATGTGGGTTTTTATGAAGGGGGAGTATGGCAATGTAAAAAATGAGTTCAATAAACAACACCAATAATCATGAGTATTGAAGATGATCAAGTTCCCTCTCTCCCCACAAGCTCAAGTGGAAGTTCAAGCCCAAGTTCGCCAAGTTCATCGAGTTCCTCTTCAGGTGATAGTTCAGCTCCATCATCCAGTCCAACCTCCTCACAAAAGGTACAAAGTTTAAATGAAATTTATCAAAGGAGTTCTCATGTGAATCTAATTACAAATTTTTCTTTTCTTAGTACAATTCAAGATGAACCTTCTATGTATGAAGAAGCTGTGAAAGAAAAAGTATGGATTGATGCTATGAAAGAAGAGATGCATGCAATTGATAAAAATAATACATGGGAATTAGTACAATTTCCTAAAGATAAATAGGTGATTGGTGTCAAATCGATTTATATGGTCAAATATCATGCAAATGGTTTAGTAGAATGCCATAAGGTAAGATTAGTTTCCAAGGGGTTTGTATGTAAACCCATAGAGTAGATTATTTAGACCTTCGCTCTAGTTGCCAGACTTGGTACAATCAACATTAAATTGGATATTGTTGCACAATACAAATGGTCAGTATATTAGATGGATGCAAAATCAACATTTCTTAATGGTTATATAGATGAGGAAGTATACATGGAACAACCTATGGGTTATGAAATTTTAGGAAAAGAACACTTAGTTTACAAGTTGAAAAAATATCTTTATGGGTTAAAGCAAGCTCCTCATGCATGGTATGCTAGAATTGATAGTTATTTCATGAATAAGGGATTGAAAAGAAGCCTCTCAAAGCCCACTTTGTATGTTCAATGTATTGGTAATGATATTTTCATAGTTTTTCTTTATGTTGATCTTATTTATACAAGTAATTTTCCAACTCTCATGGAAAAATTTCAACAAGAAATGAAACAAGAATTTGAAATGTCAAATATGGGACTCATGCATTATTTTCTTGGTGTGGAGGTGCAACAAAAATCTGAAGGTATATTTATCTATCAAACCAAGTATGTCGTTGATTTATTGAAGCAATTTAGAATGGTGTCATGCACTGCAGTTGCAACCCCTATAGCTCTTGGTGAGAAATTAACTAAGGAAGATGCAAGTTTCAAAGTGGATGCTACATTGTACATAAGATTTGTTGGAATCCTCACATACCTAACTACAACTAGACCCAACATTATGTATGTTGTGAGCCTCATCTCTCAGTTCATGTAGGATCCACATGAGTCTCATTGGCATGCACTATAAAGAGAATTTTAAGGTATGTGAGTGGTACACAAAAATTTTCATTCATTATTCTCCTACTAATAAGTTTGAGCTAGTTGGTTAGATAGAGTCCCTACTAATGTATAGTAAACTTGGTGGCTATCACACAATTCAAAGAAAAAACCTAACTGAACAATTCGCTTAAAATTTTGGAAAGACTTGATTAAATTATCGACTAGGGATAGTAAGCTTGTGATGGTACTGGAAATGTATGTGCTTTCAAAGACTTAAGATTACCTAATTCATCCTATTACAAATGTTGCACTTGTTGTAAAATCATAAAACTACAAAATAGTAAAGAAAGTAAAGCTAGCACTATTGCTACAAGTACCTACAATGTAAGAATAACTAATTACTACATAAAGAAATGAATGTTGGGAATTAACTAAAAATGATAACTAAACCTATACAACACACTCATTGAGAAACAAGAATTATTCATGAATCCATTAATGACTATAACAAAAAGAATCTATTAACATAACTTGCATTTATGAATAACTACTTAAAACACAAATGAAATAACAGGAAATGGAGTGAAGGATAGTTACCTTGAGTGCCCCTTGCTCAAGTGGTTGTCTTCAATAATCTAACTTCTTAGATCAATGCAATCATGATACCCCAAACAATTCATTGCACAATCCAAAAGATCACATAAGATTCTACTAAGATATCTTATTCATTCAAACCATGAGTGAACAATAAAAAAATTCTACATAAGGAATAACAACTAACTGAAAAGTATCGAGCAACTATATTCACTCTCGAATAAAAATCAACTAACTCTTATAACCTCAACCATCGAGCTATACATATAGGCACGGGGGAATTTATTAAAATAGGACTCTAAAATGAAACCATTAATCACCACTCCCTAGATATCAGAGCATGATAATGACTCAATAATCTAAATTGCAATTGAAAAGGAAGAAGAGTGGTTCAAGTTTGCATAATAAGGATAAAAGATAGAATAGTGTATGGAAATGTATAAGAAAACTAACTAATGTTTGGGATCATTAGGTTACATGGATTCTGATTAGGCTAGTTTAGTGGATGATAGAAAATCAACATCTAGTTATGTTTTCTCATTTGGTTTTGGAGTTGTATTTTGGAGTAGTAAAAATAGGCAACTGTGGCTCTCTTTCACAAAAACAAAATATATTGTAGTAACATCAGCAATTTGTCAATCCATATGGATTCAAAGGATTTTAGAGGATCTACAAGGTTGTTCAAAACATGATATCCCTCTTTTTGAGGTGAGTCTTTTGATGTACTCTCAATTTCTATATATTCTTGGTACAAATAGGTTTGGATCATCCCCTATGGTGATGAAATCCAAGGGAAATCATACTAGAGGAAAGAAGATCAAATGTTTTTCATCTCAAATATTGACTTACGATGTGAGAAGAGAATATACATGACTTAATACCCTTTGGATTTAAACTAAAGAAAATATAATAAGATGGTGTTTTTGATCTCTAAGATCACTTTTTGTTGCAAGAAGATAATACACACCAAGATTTTATCACAAGAAACATAAGAAAATATTCATTCCCTTAGCATATAAATGTGCAACTATACTAGTGATAAAGGATGGGTTCTTGGAAAAGCTGACCTACAAAAAAAAAATGTATTTTCACAAAATACTTGGATAAGTGATAAGTTGCAAAATAGGGCTAACACCATAGGTTACGAGGATTAGCACAAAATAAAGAAAATGATATACTTTTAAACAAGATGATTGCACTAGTAGAAAAATATAAATGTCAATGCCAAAATAGAAGTATTAAAGAAAACATAGACATGATGAAATGTGGGTTTTGTGTTTGCTAGAATTACCATAAAGGAACTAATTAGTGTATACAAAAATGTTGATCTACAAATATAAGCATCGAACCAAGACCAAAACATCAAAGTATGAACTTGCATAGTAGAATGATGAACATTAATAAAATTTCCATGAAAACATCAAAAAACTTGCAAATAGAGAGTTAGCAATGATTAAAAAATATACTAGTGACTTAGAGTTCGCCAAGAAAAACCAAAAAAAAGAAAAGATAAAGACCTAAATCATGAAAAATGTAAGTTTTGGGTAGGGATATGGAAATACCGAGTCATGAAATGTAGATGCCATGTGGTGATGGAAATTTCAAGATAGGAATAAGTTTACCATTTTATTGTTGGGGCCAACATAATATAGATGGTGTTGGAAGACTGAGGAGTCTTTCATTAATGCAATTGTTGGTAACATGAGCATGAGGGATAAGTACAAGGTATACTACTATGTGTTGCAATGTTGTCATTGATGTCAACATTGTATCTTGATATGGAGATCATGGTTTATCTCATTTTTGTTGGTTCTAAAATGTTTTGGGATGTTTGTGGAAGACAAATTTGTAAGAAGGTTTGATCTGGTGAATCCAATTGTGATGGAAATTGACTAAGTGTCAATTATGCTAATTTTGTGTAATAGAGAATCCAGTTTTTGGGTCCGCACTGGTCCTTGAATTAACATTTCTCTTTGTGGTTATAGCATAATGTTTTTGATTGGTAGAAGCATCTAATTTCACAATTCCATCTTGTTTTGGCTTTTGGTTTGAAAGTTATGAATGACAAAAGTTTGACCTAACAGTTACAATCATTTCATGTACAATGCATATGACTTGGAGAGTCCGCACTTCTCCATGGATAGGATTTGGGTTTTGTGTACTTAAGGTTGAGAGATGTTAATAGCATGTGAATTCTAGATGGCATAGGATTTTGAGGTCCATGTGTCCTAATATGGGTTTACAGTTGGAAATTTTTTGTATTATGCCTTTTACGGTGTCAACTTAAGAGGTGCGAAGGTATGCAAAGGCTAAGTAAGTATTAAAAAAATATATGGGAGCTATTATAGGTCCATGTTGACCTATTCACTACTGAATTTGACACCATTTTCCAACAGACGTTTGTCAGTCGTTCGACAAATCTTTGTCGGACAAGCGACGAATTGACGAAAATATTTTTGTTGCTATTTTTTCGTCGAAAGGCCGACAACGAATTAAACGTCAAAATAAGGGCGCAAATTCATCAGTCATCGAAATCATAAAATGACTTAGGATTTCGTCAGAATATCGATGAAAACTTCATGTATCCACTGACGAATTACACCAGAAGTTCATTGCCATTTCAAAAAAATGGGCAAGGAGTAGTGTCGAAACAACATCAGATGTTCGTCACCATTTCAATGAAATGGGAAAGGAGTAACGTTGAAACAACACCAAACATTCGTCGAAAGTGCCACGAAATGGGCAAGTAGTAGCGTTGAAACAACACCAAAAGTTCATCGAAAGTGTGATGAAATAGGAAAGTAGTAGCGTCGAAACAACACGAAAAGTTCATTGAAATTGCGATGAAATGGGCAAGTAGTAGCATCGAAACAACACCAAAATTTCGTCGAAAGTGCGAAAAAACGGGTAAGGAGTTACGGAAAAAACTTCATCACAGCTATATCAACTTCGTTGAACCTTTTCAGTGATTCGTCGGTGGGTTTCGTCGAAATTGCGACGAATCAATGCAATTTTTTTTTTTTAAATATTTTTGGAAATGTACCATCGCGGAGACTAACGACTGATCATACATATAGACTACATATTGGTTTGATGCTTCAAATGATGCATTTCTTATATTTAAAAGTGCATTACCTTAGTGAGCTTCTCTTTGTTTTGAGAATAGTTTAATATTCTCTACTTAACAGGGCCAACCACGTGACGGTGGAAGCTCATTTGGCCCCTCCTCCCCCCTCACATCACTCTCAATTCCCCATACCCAATCATATAACATTAATCATTCATTAATTCATTAATAACATATAACATTCATTCATTCATCCATTAATAACATATAACATTCATTAATTAACATATTCACATTCATTCATTAACATAGTATATTCATTCTTTCAATTTTTACATATCAAAAATATGGTTGTCATGATATGATTACAATCACTTTTTTTTTTGTTTCTTTTTTAAAGCTAACTAAAGTTGAAGTGGAGTATCATTTTCTAAATCAATATATGTCCCCCCTTTAGTTGTTCTACCCTTTGCTCGTGATCTTAATATACACCTAGTTGTCTGCTCATTACGTGGATGTCGCTGCAAGGGGGGGTCTGCTGCAATAAGAAAGAAATGTTAAACTAATATGTTTTATTATTATTGTTACAAGTGTGCGAACCCTTTTCCTAGTACCTGCAAAACAACATGAGTAAATGAGTTAAACAAGGATTTGCAAGCTAAAACAAGGATTCCCCATTAAATCCATTTGCAAGTTTAAAATATGAAAGAAAATGATGAAGAACACAATACAAAAGATAAAACTAGATTTAATCCTAATTTAAATAGAAAACATATGATCCCATGGGGGAATTGGTGCCAATTTGATGTGAAAATTGGCCCTTTCCCAATTCCTATGATGAAATCTTGATGTGTTGAAAATGATATTGATCCACTTTGATGAAAGATGAGAGCTCCAAGCCAAATCTGCAAAAATCCTAACTATGAACTCAATGATGGATGGAAATGGCTAAGTATTTTAGCATGGTAACTTTGCAATGTTTGTGGATGATCAAATGAGGAGAGGAGCTCTTCATTTATAGGATTTCAAGATGGATGAAAGTCCAAATTTGAGCAATGTGGGACTAACACTCATCCAATGATATGGTGCCACTTGTCAAGCTATGAATGGATGGTGGTTGTGCAAGATTTGGGGTTTGTGCCAATAAATGCCAATATTTGAAATTCAAATTTGTTGAAATGACATGCAAGAGGGAAGAGAAAATGCAATAAATGCCACTTGGCTCAAGGAAAATGAGATGTAAGAGATCTTAAATGCCTTGTTGGATGTACATGTTGACTTGGAATTTTTGAATTCAAATTGAGAGAATATTCCAAAAGATGCCTTGTGAGGAAAATAGAGATTTAATAAATGAATTAAATCTATTTTCATGTGCAATTTGCATTATCTAGAGGATGTGACATGAGATGAGGTTAAATTAATCAAGGATTAATTAATTTAACAAAAGATTTGATGATGTGACTTATTTGACTTAGATTTATGGATTTATTTAAATCAGATGAGAGAAAAATATGATTAGAGGCTAATTAAATAAGGATTTTGATTTATTTAATTAAAATAAATGGTGTTAGATTAAATCAAATAACATTTTAATTTATTTAAATTAATGGATAGACTTTAGATATTTAATCAAATAAATTGATTATTTAATTAAATAGGGATAATTAGATCAGATGGATTGATTTAATTAACAAAAGAGGTTGACTTGATTAGATAAAATGATTTATTTAATTAAGAGACAAATATTGATGAATTTAATCAGATAGGGGAATTTGATTAAATTTTTAGAACGAGGGATGATTCAAGAAGAAACGGTGTTAGTAAGTCAGGATCAGATGCACGATACCAATCAATATATTTTACGTGTCTACATTTTGCCCCTCTTTGAATCGATGCACTCGTTGCGTTGGTTCAAAGAATAAACGATCTCAATCAAAGACAAAATTTTGATATTTTAAAACTTGCCCCATTGCTGCATGGCGGGAGAAAACATGCCATTATAATTCCCCCTCAAGAGATCGGACTAAAATTTTAATTTTCTGGGTGATCTCACGAAAAAAGGTGACAAAGAACCAGATAAGTCCAAAAGGGGTCCGAGAGGCTAAAAATGTGTCTAAACGCAATAAAATGATGAAAAACAAGCCTCAAACAGACAAAAATAGGTTCGGGAGTCCAAAACCCTAAAAGGACAGTTATTTAGGGTTAAAAAACCCTAATTTTTAGGCTTAAAAGGGTCCCGAGGGGTCACTTTCAAGTCATTTTCACACACCTCTACTAGCAAACTTTGAGATTCGAGCTCTGACCCTCCGACAATATGGCGCAATGACAACTTCCTCTACACATTTTGGACCGAGTTCGGACATACCAGCGGCTACCTGGCATCGGGGCACCGATATGTGACCTCTACCCAAGCTTAATTTTTTCCTTTTGATGCATTTATTACCCTTTAGAAGATGAGCTCGCCTCCAGCGACGCTATTATAGCGACGTTCAACATTTGAACTGCACCGTTAATTACATTTTTGCGTCGAAATGGTGCTGTTTGGAGTTTAGAAACTCCGCCACTGGGCTCAGGTTCGGCAGGCCGGTTTGGGAAAAGTGCGCCGCGATGGCACCCTTTTCATGAAAATTGCAATGCTGGGGATAAAGTGTGCCGCAGTGGCTCTATTTGCCTCAATTTAGGGTCTAGCGTCGAAGTTTGAGGAAACTAAAACTATGACGCCATCACAAACTGCGCCACTGGAAATGAATTTGGAGCGTTAGGCCAAGATTTTTCCAAAAAAATTTAACACGGTGACTTTATTTGATGCAGGATGGACCGAGGGAGCTCTACTCTTGGGAGCACCGGTCGCAGGATTGGCGAGCGTCCTACAGGACTTGAGCGACAGAGACTAGGACTGGCTGGGAGTTGCTATCTTATGGCATATTGCATACGCAGCGGCCGTGTGCACACACTTAGGGATGCTATCAGCGCTGGCCAGAGGTGGCACAACGAGACATCATCGTTTCATCTTCCCACTCGCGAGATGATTGTCACCTTGGAGGATGTCTGGCACATTCTATGATTTCCCATTCATGGCTGCCGGGTGATCTATGACATGGAGGAGGGATGCAGGTGTTGTTTTAGAGTCCTCACTACACGAGATATTATCTATTGTGAGGGTCAAATCGAGTTAGAGAGATACAGAGTTATAGCACCTCCCTTCCGCTGGGTGATTGCAGCTATCATTTCGGGTTTGGTTGCCCCAGACTGGCGAGGGCGATATTTCAGTCCGAGTTGGGGATACTGCTAGGAGAGGATGGTCCGAGACAGGCCAGTTCAGTTTGCGTGGGGGCTTGTACTTCTAGCTTCACTTTACAGGGATCTCCATAAGTATGTTTATGTGGATGGCAGAGCGCTAGGGGCCAGAGTGACACTTCTTCATGTCTGGGCGTGGGAGCACATTTCTATGCTACTTCAATATGTCGATCATGGGATCCCCTACTGGAGGCGGGTCCTAGACGAGATGCTTGTCTTTACTTGGCATCCATACCTTGGTCGGCCCAGATGGGCTGACGATGCTGCTCAACTCTTCTACTGCCGCTAAGATAGATATATGCAGGGTTGAGAGCACATGATGATTGAGCGGTACCTACCTGGGCGCGTACAGTGTTAGTTTGGAGAGCCACAGGATCGGCCAGATGGCGGTTATGTAGTCGTCTTTGCACGCAGCATGACGCAGGTGTCATGGGGGCCCAGTATTCCTACCTTCGAGGAAGTTGATAGCTTTCGATAGTTGGTGGCCCGTCTGTGGGCTTATGATTAGGGCTTGGCTGATCCAGGGACCACACAGGCCTACAGAGATTGGTTCAGACCTCCTCCTCGATTGACTGTTCCAGGTGAGGATCCAAAGGTATGCAGGGTCAGGGGTAGAGGGAGAGGACGAGGGCCGGGACTGAGGATTGAGATTCGACAGGATCCACCAGGTGTGCCCCCAGTTCTGCTAGGTCAAGGAGATGTCCCCATGCAGGACCAGCAGCAAGATCCACCAGTCCCGCCACCATGAGCTGAGGGTGAGGACCAGGTTCACGTGCAGCCATGGGCACAGCCAGCAGGGTAGGTAGACACATGAGATGCCTTAATTTTACAGTTGCAGGCATAGGTTCAGGCTGTGACGGCCGAGAGAGATCAGGCACAGGCTAAGAGAGGGAAGCTCAGAGCAGAGAGGGATCAGGTGGTGAAGCAAAGACAGGCTCCAGAGCTAGAGGCAACCACAGAGCTAGGCCGCAAGCAGTAAATTAAGAGCATGACAACCTCCTCCTCCCAGGGTATAGTACCGGTGTGATCCTACAAGGATGCTATCCCAAAGATAGAGTACTACCACCGGGCTTACCACGACACTGTACCTAGAGCAGACTAGGTCCCAGAGTACTCAAAGCGGGCCAGTCAGAGACCAGCAGAGGGTCACGGTGATAGGGGCGAGGGCAGCATTCACAAAGATCGGGCTTGATCCAGATGATACACACTTTTTGTACCTTATGGGCTCATTTTTTATAGCCCAATGGGAATTTTTTGTACCGATTGACACATATGTATAGTGATCCGATTTTATTCTTTGTACTATGACAGTGATATGATTGATGATATGTATGAGCTGATTTTGAGGTGATGTACTGTGTGCCTTTATCTATGCATGTATGATTTATTTCTATATGCTTTGCAGTGATGTTTTATGGATGCATTTATTTCTAATGATGTATGTGATGCAATGATATGATGTGCAAAGTGATATGCCGATGTGTAATGTGAATGTAATCTGATGATATGATATCATTTATTTTATGCAAGTATGTATGCGTAATGAATTAAATGCTTATATACCTATTGCTTATAATAATGCAAAAATGATTATGGAATGCTTTTGTAGATGCTAGATGATGATTTAGATGGTAATATGAAATGATTATGAAATGTAAAATGAATGTTTATGCAATGATTGATATAATGATATGATATGCACTATAGTGGGTGAAATGCAATGTCATGGATGCACCTATTGAAGAATGTTTACGATAAACTGTGATGTGTATGGTTCCCTTTATGCCATGCGCTAATGATTTCTATATGATATGCTTATGTACCATGCTAATGATTTGTGGATGCAGGATCGATGATGATGATGGTGATGATGATCAACTGTCATAGTACCTTGTTAGTGCAGTTAGTAAGAAAAGAAGAAGTCATTTCAACAAGACACAAGATGATGCAAATGCAAATGATGATGATGATGATGGTGATAATGATTATTACTTGCCGAGGAATTGGGATTTTCAAAGGGCCAAATTTTCTTATGTTTGATAACACACATGGTGCGATGCATCAAGGTATAGAAAACTAGGATGGCGTTGTACCCAGTGTGATGGACTTTGACTCGATAATCAGATAGGAGTATTCTCGCTCACACCTAACATACGAAAACCTTGCTAGGATGTATTTTAGAAGTTTTAGACACCTCGGACAAAAACATAGAAAGGTAAACCTATCTATGCAATAGTCAACAAGTTGTCCTCGACTTCTTCCATACATACCTATCAAAGCAAGTATTCGCTGAGGTTATATTACGAGAACGTCCAACAAGCACAACAGACAAAAGATAATGATCGTTGCCCCATTCCTATTTCTCTAAATCGTCTGCTTTGGGATATCAATGAGACATCCTTGGAATGACCGCAAATAAGATAAGTCAAAAGAGAAAGACCAAGTAAACAAACAAATTGATGCTCTTCAATATTGCTAACGGAAAGAGGATGTGTTTTCTAAGATGATAACCGAAACTTATTGCAAAAAGATAATGCCCATTGTAGGAAGGATTCATCCTAGAACATGTTAGTGGATGGCGGCACGTCATTTCATTTATAAGGGATGATTGATATAGGAAAAATTCAGATGATGTGTTACCAATATAAAGAGATGACCAACTTGCTTACGCTCTGACTTTGACTTAAGACTTTTTTGGAGTTTTACTTGTAATCTGCTAGACTTGTTTCCGATTGTCCTGCCAAAGTTTGAGGATGATGATCAATTTATTATGGATGGTGTTTATTGTGGGTGAAAGCGAGATGAGACAGATGGATTTTTTCAAATATTTGGATGGTTTTGATGTTTTTGCGATGTTTTGAGGCTATTTTTTGGTATTTTTTCAAGATTTTACAAATGTTTTAATTTTGGATTTTCCAATGTTTTGGGGATTTTCTGAGATTTTGACAAAGAAACTAACCTAAAGACCTATCCTAGGGGCCTCGGGGGCTGATCAACAGATTAGCCTTGCCTACGTTATACACGCAGAGGCCACGTAGTTCGACTGACGACCTGACCGATTTATAGATGATGATATACATGATGAAATGTCAGTTTATTATGATGGACTCCTAAAGGACTGACCTAAATGTCTTGGAGGCTGATCAAAGATCAACCTTGCCTACATTCAAGCTCAAAGAAAACGTAGTTCGACTGACAACCTGACCAATTTACAGATGATGATATACATGATGAAATGTTAGTTTATTATGATGAACTCCTAAAGGAGTGACCTAAATGTTTTGGGGGCTGATCAAAGATCAACCTTGCCTACTTTCAAGCTCAGAGATGATGTAGTTCGACTGACGACCTTGTTTTTGGCTTTTGAAAGACTTTTTGACCTATTTTTATAGATTTTGATATGTTTTGATGTTTTTGGATTTTGTGATTTTAAGGACTTTAAGATCATACACGAATCCGATCTGATAAGAACATACCCCCAACGTGATGCAATAGACTACCCTGATAAAGGCAGGACAAACTAACCTTGAGGATGGGCCAAGTAGTACTAGGAGGGGTCATGATACGAAAATAGGACCAAGCTATGGTGCGGATGCGAGTGGATGAGTGATGGATGGAGACCTTAATGTGATGGATGATGGAAGCGAAATGGAGGGATGATTCTGAACAAGCCATAAAGATCCTAGTGGATGGAAAGTGATTTTTTACACAAGGCACTTGCTTGCCAGGTTTTCACCAAGGTACTTGCCCAAAGAGCCACCGAAGTGGTTTTCACTAGAGGATGAATTTTTTTAATCCTTTTTTTGATTTTTTTGGATTTTCTAGTTCTATACCTTGAAAGATTTAGGCATAAAATTTTTTGAGATGGGAGCTATTCATTGGCTCCTGAAGAGGTTCCCCTTCGGGTGTTGATAGCTGATATGCCCCTGATTGATAACTTGCTGTGACGATGAAAGGTCCTAACCAATTAGGTTTGAACTTGCCTTTGTTGCTTGGGTTTGGGAAATTCTTTTGATTTTCTTTTAAGACCAATTCTCCGACTTGGAAAGTCCTACTTTTGATTTTCTTGTTATAGCTTCGTTTGAGTCTATTCTGATAGACTTGTAGATGGTTTAGAGCATCTATGCATCTCTCATCTAGTAGCTCCAGCTCGTTCAATCTTGACACCCAATAATCCTCATCAATGATGAGGTTTTGCAGTGATATTCTGAGGGATGGGATCTTAATCTCAATGGGGAGTATGGCTTTTGATCCATAGACCAAGGAGAATGGGGTGGCACCGATGGGTGTGCGGATGCTAGTTCGATAAGCCCAAAGGGCAGGATTAAGCTGCAGATGCTAGTCATGACCTACGTCATTGACTGTTTTCTTGAGGATTTTGAGGATGGTTTTATTTGTAGCTTCTTCTTGGCTATTGCCTTGGGGACAGTACGGGGTGGAGAAGCGATGTTGGATTTTGAATTTCTCGCATAAGTCGCGAACCTCCTGGTTCTTGAATGGTGTCCCATTATCCGAGATAATGGCTTGTGGGACCCCATAACGACAAATGAGATAGTTCAAGATAAATTTTGAGATCTGCTTCCCAGTGATATACGTCATAAGTATGGCTTCAACCCACTTTGTGAAGTACTTAGTTGCAGTTATGATGAATTTATGGCCATTGGATGAGGTGGGTGTGATTTTCCCAATGAGATCGAGTCCCCACTGCGAAAAGGGCCATGGTGTGACGATCAGATGGAGCTCTTGAGTTGGAGCATGGATGAGGTCCCCATGCTGATGACATTGTATGCACCTCTTAGCATGATCATGTCCTTCTCTTTCCATTGTGGGCCAATAATACCCCATCCTTAGCAGTTTCTTGGCGATGATCATTCCACTCGAGTGTGAGCCACAAATACTATTATGCACTTCGGTTAGAGAGGTTAATGCCTCCTCAGCATTTAGACAGTGCAGTAAGGTACCTTCTATGCTTCTACAGTATAAGGTATTACCTAGGATCACAAATCTGGATGCCTTTTTGATAAAGGTTCATTTTAGGCTCGATGGTAGGTCAGCGGGTATGACTCCTATTCAAGATACGTATAGATGTCATGATACCAAGGATTGCCAGGACCAATGATTTCACACACATTTTTTGATTTTGGTACCTCAAATGTGGGGACGAGAAGCTGCTCAATCAGAAATTCATATTTCGATATGTTGTGAGGGATGTCTAATAGGGACCCAATTGTAGCCATGGCGTCAACTGCTCTGTTGTTGGTTCGTGGAATCTACTCAAATGTTATGTCAATGAAGGATTCCTTGAGAGTCTCCACCAATTTCTTGTATGGAGTTAGCTTGTCATCCTTAGTCTGATATTCATTATTGACCTGATTTATGATCAACTGAGAGTCTCCATACACCTTGAGAGCTATGATGTTCCATTGCACTACTATCCTGAGACCTATAGTCAAAGCCTCGTATTCCGCTATGTTGTTGGTGCAAGGAAATTCCAATTTGTATGACTTTGGTATGCAATCCCCTTGTGGGGTGATGAAGAAGACACCAGCTCCTGATCCATGCTATGTGTATGAACCATCGAAGTATAGTTTCCAATGGTCAGTTACGTTGAGGTTAAAAATGGATTCATCTGGGAATTCTGAGATAAGAGGATTCTCAGAGTAAATAGGTGCTTATGTTAGTTGATCTACAATAACCTGGCCCATAATGGCTTTCCTCTCTACATACTCGATGTCATACTCTGACAGTATCATCACCCACTTTGCCATTCTTCCTGTGAGCATTGCCTTTGATAAGAGATACTTGAGGGGGTCAATTTTTGTGATGAGCTTTATCTTGTGTGCCAGCATATAATGTCTAAATTTTTGGGATGCAAACACTACTATGAGGCAAGATTTCTCGATAAATGAGTAATTTAGTTCATGACCGACCATTGTTCTGCTGATATAGTAGATAGCCCTCTCCGTTCCATTTTTGTCATGTTGAGCAAGAAGAGCTTCAAGGGCTGCTATTGTTGATGACACATATAAGATCAATGGCTTTCTTGGAATGGGTAACATTAACACTGGTGGTGTTAGTAGGTATTTCTTGATTTTGTTAAATGCCTCTTCACACTTTGTATCCCATTTGTATGCTACCCCCTTATGGAGTAGGTGAGAATATGGATTCTGCTTCTCTACCAGTTGTGCTATGAATCGTCGGATGGATTGAAGTCAGCCTTGGAGGCCTCTCAGTTGTTTTAATTTATTTGGTGTGTCCATCTCGAGGATTGCTTTTACTTTTTCTGGATCCACCTCGATACCCCTCATGGAGACTATGTATCCTAGTAGTTTACCTGATTGTACGCCGAAGACACACTTCTTTGGATTTAGTCTGACTTTGTATTCCTCCAGTCTATCAAAGATAGCACTTAGGTTTGCTATATGATCTTGTCTCTTTCTTGACTTAGCTAGAATGTCGTCAACATAGTCTTCGACTATTTTGTGGATCATGTCATGGAATATTAATGTCATGGCCCTTTGATAGGTTGCTCCTATGTTCTTTTGGCTGAATAGCATCATGTTCCAGCAGTAGGTCCCCCATGGACAAGTGAAAGTCATCTTGTGTTGATCTTCTTTTGCTATCATGATATGGTTGTATCTTGAAAATCTGTCCATTAGTGATAGCATCTCATGCCTTATCATCATGTCTACTATCATGTCGATGTTGGGAAGCGGGAAATCATCCTTGGGACATGCCTTGTTCAAATCTCTGAAGTCTATAAATATTCTGATGGCTCCGTCAGGTTTTGAAAGAGGTACCAAATTTGACACCCATTCTGGATAATCAATTGGTCGGATACATCCTACATCTAACAACTTTTTGAGCTCCATTTTGACAAATAGAGCAATTTGAGGATGCATTTTTTGGAGCTTTTGTCTGACAGATTTTGCTTCTGGATACACTACTAAATGATGAACCACAGTCTTTGGATCAAGTGTCCGCATGTCAGCATAACTCCATGCAAAGTTTATTTTCCTTTCTTTTAGGAATGATGCTAGGAGTTCTTGCTCTTCTGATAATAGTGATTCTGCATAGAATGTGATATGTGAGGTCTCCTCTGTTCCTAGGTTGAATGGATTGAATTTTTTGGCTAAGATTGCTGACTTCTCTTGATGAATAGCTCTTAGAGGAAGATTGAATCCTTCATCCTTGGGCACCTCAGAGAGGTTTTCACTGTTGGATACGTCCTTTCTTTTTACTAATTGCTTGTCAAAGAGTGCCACAGTGTGGTTTTCACTCAAGGACTTGGATATGATTCTTAGTTTCTCACTTTTGCGACTAAAGGATTCACTCGTTTCCCCATAATAGACATGTGTGTCCAACTCCATTATAAACCCTACCTTATGATCCCCATCTAGAATGTTATCCCTCAATCCCATGAATTCTGAGAGTGCCTCATCATTTTTGAATGTATCGAGAACTGGTGGTCCTCGTTGGTCATAGTCGATTAGTTGGGGGTACACTAAACGGATCTCGTGATTTGGATGGTCTATTTTAAAGGAGAGGGTGCTAATCATACACAAGGTGGTGTCCTCAAATAACCTAGGTAGATTGGATATGGTGTCTTCGTCATCGCTACTAATATAGGGCTCAATTACAAAATTATGTGTTTCTCTACCTGTGACTATTGGTGAGTGTACTTGTACTAGTACTGGATGAGGAGAAATATTAACCGTTCTAACTAGAGGACTTCGGCCACATATGGTTATTCTCGAAGGGGTTCATCCAAGACCAAGATTTGTTATGGGTTGCATCTCTGGCATGATAGGTATTACGATCTGATTGTCATTTTGTCCCAGTTTTTGATTTTTGTCATAGCCCATTGCAAGCATCATTTGTAGGCCTTTGCTTGTCTCATCCATTGGTAAATTAGTTGGCGGTCTTTCATCTTGATACAACATGTGAGATGGATCTGCTTCAATAACCTCATGGCCCAGGTCTCCCCATCTTGTGAATTCAGGATAGTTTTGAGGATAGGTTTGTGATGTGGAAGCTTGGTTTTCTTGTGGGCGTCCTTGTGATCTAGGAGATTGTGGTAACTCTCATATCACAAAAGCATTGATAGGGAGCTTGTAGCTTCCACAACCATCCTCCTGGATGATGAGCTTGATATTGGAGATAGTGGGGATGGCGGGTGTCTCTGTCACAGAAGTGGAATTGAGAGTGGTGGGGTCAATATATGGTGTGGATGGGCCCTCATCATTCTTTGGCACTTGGGGGATTTTGTAATACTTGGCTTCAAGATTTTTGCAATATGAAAATAGTTCAAGATCTCCATGAATGGTAACCTCTTGTCCATTATGTGTAAATTTCACACATTGGTGGAAAGTTGATGCTACGACTTTCATCGCATTGATCCATGGGCATCCCAAGAGGATATTATATGGCAAGTTGAGGTCCAAGACCTGACAAGTGGTTTCCATGAGAGTGGGCCCTACTTGAATAGGGAGTTTGATTGTGCCCTAAGACACTCTTTCTTGGTCATCATATGCTCTTATCGTGATGCCCTTTCCTTTGTCGATGGTATCTTCTAATATTTTCAACTGCTTGATGAGGCTGAGAGAACAAATGTTCAAACCTGCACCTCCATCCACCAAGACCCTTTTGATTTTTCTCTTGTTTACGATGGCTTCCAAGTGAAGTGCACGGTTGTGAGATGGTTGGGCGGGGAAATCTTGGTTAGAGAATGTAAGGAGATTAGGCGTAATGAAATTTTCGACCATAGCTTGGAATTGCTCTACATCAAGGTCTGCGGGGATAGTGGATGAGGCCAATACTTCCTCAAGGATCTTCTTATGGGCTGATGATATTTTTAACAACTCCATGATGGAGATGTGTGTTGGCGTTCTCTTGAGTTGGTCTAAGACATTGTATCCATTAGGAACGGATCTAGATGAAGGGACTCTATTTGGTTGGGATGATCCTGCAATGGTGACTTTGTCGCCTCTTGTGGTGACTCCACAATCTTCGGCATGGGCACCCTTCATGGTGATGACCATGCAGTCCTCATTTAGGGAGGCAACGACTATTTCATACACATGATTTACACTACCCTTCCCTTTGTCATTTTTATTCCCTTTGTTACCATGATTCGGCATTGGATTCGTATATATCTTAAGATCTTGATTTCCCGTAGGTTGTTCCATGTATATGATTTTCTTATTAATGAGATCTTGGATGATGTTTTTGAGTCTCATGCAGCTATTTGTGGTGTGGCCTTTGATTTTATGAAATTCACGAAGTTGATTCTCATTATACCAAGGAGGTTTGACATTGGGTTCTTGGTAATTCTCAAATGTAGGAGGCTTGATGAGTTTTTCGTCGATCAAATTTTTCATTATGTCCTCTAGCAGTTCTCCCAAAATGGCATATTTTCGTTTGGGATAAGTTTTGCATTGAGGTGGTCCCCTTTGATCATTGAGATTATTGACGGTTGGATTTTTGTTGGGTTGATATGTTGTATGATGAGTGTTTTGGTGTTGTGTTTGAATTAGCAGTGTGGGTGTATGTTGGCGTGGACCACTAATGACCACTTGGCATCAACGACCCCATCATTAGTGATGTTTTTATTCCTTTCCCACGTGCGAGGTTTGTCATTGTAATTAGATGGTGGGCGGTTGTTTTGCTATTAGTGGTATGATGTTGATTCCATGGGTTGAGTCACAAGGGCTCTTTCGATGCTAAGTGCCTTAGAGATAAATTGATCATATGTGGTGATGCCCTGAACTTTGAGATGAAATGCTAAGTGGATTTCAAGGTTGGCTATGATGATGCAAACTTTTTGTTCTTCTGGAATGGTCCACTTGTTCTGATTGGCCTTGGATCGCCATCGTTGAAGGAATGAAGCAAAAGATTCATTCTTTCCTTGTTTTAGAGCGTATAGTTCTTCAAGACTAACATCCATTGCAATGTTACATGCATAGTTCCTAATGAATGTGTCCCTAATTTCTTGGAATGTTCTAATGCCTGAAGGTAAGCAAGAGAACCATTCTATAGCGGGGTCTACCAAGCTTGTAGGAAATAGCTGCATCAAATAAGTATTGTCATATGCAACTTCCATGCAATGAACCTAGAATTCCCTAATGTGATCCTTTGGGTTTCCCATCCCTCGATATTTGTCAAATTTTTGGATTTCAAATCCCTTAGGGAATGGTTTCATTTCTAGGCTCCTATCAAATGGATAGGGAGACAAGTTGCTTGGTGTTTTGGTTGTTTTCCCTGATTGAAGGTAAAGCACTTGTTGTGAGAGCAACCTGATTTGTGTCGTGACATCATTTTGTGGATCAGGGGGTGGGATGAAAGTGTTTTGGGGTGTTTCAATCATGGGTTGGGTGGGTGGATTGGTCGGTGTGTTGTTCGATGGTATGTGTATGTTTTTCCAAGTGAGGTAGGCTTCCACCTATTTTTGTATGAACAACACTTTTTGTTGATCTTGTTGTTGTTGCGCTAAGATTTGTGCTTTTTGTTGTGCTTGTTGTTGTTCCAACAATGTTTTTTGTTGTTCCAAAAACGCTTGTTGTTGCTCCAACAATGCTTGTTGTTGGGCTACCAGTTCTACTACTTCCTGTTGCTCTTGGTATTGCTTTAATGCTTCTTGGTATGCTTGAAATTGCGTTGCTTGTGCAAGAAGTTGTGCTTGTGCTTAATATTGGGCTTGTTGTGCCTGATATTGAGCTTTCGCTTGAGTTTGAGCTTGTGCGGCTTGTGCTGGAGCTGCTCGTTGTTGCAATAAAATTTGTGCTTGAGTGATCTTTTGTGCCTGCAATGCTTTAGCGGCTTCTTGTTGTTGTTGTTGTTGTGATAAAGCTTGGGCTTGTTGTGCAACTTGGGCAGCTTGAGTGGCTTGCGCAGTTTGAGAAGCTTGTTGTTCGGCTTTTTGTTTCTGAACTTGTTGGTATCCTCTTTAGAAAGCAACTTCCATTGCTGCATCGTATTGGTTTGATGTGGTGAAAGTTGGAGGTGGTGGGGGTGGTGGTGGATTTGGAATGGTGTTAGTGAAGGTGGTGTTGGTGTTTTGCGTGATAGATGGTGTTGTTGATGTGATTGGTCCTTGAGAGACCATGCTTTGTGATGTTAAGGGGGTGTTTGATGATGTTGCCATTGCTTGTGTATTTGTCATTTGTTGTTGCAATATCAACGACAAATTTTGAGCATTTGGTGTAATGCTTTGATTGATGGATGGGATATAGGTTTGATTGATACTTGGTAGAGGGGGAAGCCCTAAACCAAGGAGTGGTGTAGATGATAATGGTAATGGTGGAAGAGGTGGAAATGTAAGGGGTTTGAGTCCTTATGAGAATGCTGTGGTGTCAAATATGCCCCCTGCTCCGAACATATCTCCCTCTTCTTGTAAATTTGTGAGAAGAGGGGTTTGAGGTGTTGCGTGAAAAAATGATGATGATTGATCATAATGGAATGTTAGAGGAACATTTTTATGTATTGGGTTTTTGGGTATGTTTTGTTCCAATGTGGTGTTTGCGTTCACGTTTTGATTATTAACAAGGGGGTGTGTTTGAAGTGCATTGAGAAATGTACTTCCCTTATTAACATTGGGTTGGGTTGGAGCAAATGATGTTGTGACTTGCATAATGTTTTGTGTGATGTTTTGGGATGGAGGTGTAGATGAAATGGGGATGGTGGATGAGATTGGTGGAAAAGATGTCTCCACTATAGTACTCACATCAAAATTCGAAGGTAACTTGGCCCCTTGTTTTGCTAGCTCAAGCATGTATAATGAAGGGTTGAGCCTCATCATGATGTTGATGATTTTATGATTCTCCAGATTTTGGAGCATTTCAGTCATTTCTTTGCAAGACATTCCAAAAGTAAGGTCTTCTCCCTGGTTTTCTTCTTGTGGATTTTGCGATGATGAGAGGGTCAAAGGATTACTTGATTTGGCGGGATTCATTTATGTGTTTGTTTGGCTAAGATCGCTTGAAGCGGGTGTTTCTTTGTTGGCTTCCATACTCTTCTTGTATTGAGATCTAGTTAGAACCATAAAACAAGGATCAATCTTTGAGAATATGGGAGATGAATCTCTTGATTCCTTGAATCGATCTTTATCTTATGTTCCAAAGTAGAAAGTTTTTTAGGATGCCTTGAGGATCAAAGAGGATGATATGATGATGATGTTTAGGGATGGATGATATGGATGTTTTGGTTTTTTTTTATAAATCTTGAATGAGATACTAGGCTTTTAGGACTTGCAGATTTTGATTTTGATTTTGATTTTGATTTGGATTTGGATTTTGAACAAAAAAGACCCTAAGATGTGGGATGATGATCTAAGGGATAATTTTGTTCAAAGGATGATGATTTGAATATTTGTGGGGAGAAGGATGCATCTACCCAGACCTATTCAACCAAGATGATTGTTTCACTAAGCATATGAAGAAGGATTCATCTACATACACTAAGCTAGACAAGATGATTTTGATAAATTTGACTAAGTATATGCAAAAGGATGCATCTACACATACCTAGAAAAAGGTGTTTTGATAAATGTTTTCAAGGATTTAGTCTCAATGATTTTGATGATTTTGATTTTTCCACAAAGCCTAGTATTTAGGATGCTTTCAAGATTTTCCAAAAGGTGATTGTGAGATGAGGTTTGTTTTGCTATTTTGGAGGATGGGTGAAAAATATTTTGATATGTTTTGATCCTAAGATGAACCTAAAAAGGTACACTTTGTTTTCCTAGACCTAGGTATTGAAGAGCATGCAAATTCTTCCTAAAGACCTTTGTAACCAAGAAATGATTTCATTTGAACACACATTTTCCAATCAATGATTTTTTTGCTTTGGGGTTATGAGTCTTCAACACATATGAAAGTTCATTTTTCTTAGCTTTACTTAATGTCTTTATTTTACCAAAAACACTTTCTTTAATTAGGTTTTCAAACTAAGATGTCCAATGTCTTAATTTCTTCAAACCCCACAAGATATGTTATGTGGAATTCAATGAACTTAAGGCAAGGGTTTCCCTATTGTTTACTTAAGAAGAAAAATTGAGATATAATCCAATGTTTAGAAACCTCTAAGGATATGAATCCCAAGGGAAAGCAATAACATATGAATTGAGTCAATTGTATTTGTCCTCGAAAGGGTTTGAAATTTGATGATGTTAAGTGTTTTTTTTCATGGTGTTTTCGATCAAGCAATGCATTTTGTAACCCAAGAATAAGTACAATCCTATGGATGTGTAAGACAATATTTGTTGGATTCCCACTTGGACAAGTCCAACTATGCTTATCTCTAGTGAATGGTTAGATGCTTGACCCCACTGGCTCCCCTCCATGGCTCATTAACGTCAATCGGGGCAGCCAAGCATCAACACCCATGAAACTCCCATGGCATGCTTTCCATTTCTACTAGAAGACCGTAAAAGTGTGGGGTGGCTTCAGAACGACCGTTCTTGCACCAACAAATAGATTAATGATTTTGGAAAATTCTAGCACATGGGTTTTAGTAAGGACTTTCCATTCATAGGAGTTGACCCAATGTGGCAAGAGTCCCCTTTCAGATCCATCTTGTCAGAGTCAACTACGTGATATTGGCATTTCTTCCAATATCCACATTTATATCCCAGCTGGAAATACTCTCGAGTTCAGAGTGTTACCGGTTGAGCCGTTCCCTTGGGTGAGTACTTTTTCCCCAAGGCAGGCTCTCTAGGATAAACAAAAGAGAATGAAGAACAATATTTGTGACTCAATCAATCCTTGTTGGCTACAAGGAGAGAGAATGTACGCAACAAAGCCCCCACTCACACTCGCACAATATGTTGTTCAATTTTAAGTCCACATCGAAGTGTGGAGGTGATTGCTTTGTCTTAACCCAAAGTCATGAAAAAGGCCTTTTGATTCTCAAGATTGCTATAAAGCGCGAGAGAAGTGCATACGTCCTTTTCCAATGCCTTTAGTCTAAGTAAGCCCTCACGAAAAACAAAGCTACACTTGTTCTTTTTAAATCCCACAAAGCAAAATGTGAGTTCATTTTAGAGCACCAAATCACAAGTGAAAGAAATTTGTTCAATTTGTTAATCCAATAAATGAAATCTAGTAAGTTGTTGATCCTATTGTTCATTTTAGCCTTTGCAAGAAGAAACTGAAAGGTTCTTTTTAAGCCCAAATGAAAACTCATGTTCTAAGAATGAAAAGATAACAAATTCTTAAGGAAGTGTTAAACAAACACTTAAGTGTTTAAAAACACTTTGATTGGACAAAATATCATCACCATACTCCTCCTTCCCTTGTTTTTGATTTCCAACCTACAAAGGAAAAAAAAAGTTAGATTCTAGAAAAAAAAAAACACAAAAGTTAAATACCAGAAAACAAAAGGTAAATAAATCATAAATCAAAAGCACGTGCTAAAAAATTAAATTCTCCATTTTACTGTCTCCTAGCATCGCAACTCATGAAGGCATCATTGTTTGTTCTCCCAGCGTCGCTCTCACAGTGCCACTTACCAGTCAGCGACGCTCTGTGTCGGGACAGAGAGCTTGATTGCACCACAATTTCTCCCAATGTCGCAGTTTATGTCTAGCATTGCTATTTTCAAAATTTTCAAAAAAAAACTGCAAGTCAACGAGTCTAGTGGCGGAGTTAAAAATTTAAATTTTTTGGTGGGATGAGTCCAGTGATGCAGTTTGTATTTCAAGCAACAACACTAGCGAGCCCGCGGTGCTAAAACAACAACGCTGACGAGCTCACGGTGTCAAAACAGCGATTGTGACGAGCCCACATTGGAATTTCCTGTGTGTGAAGAAAAACACGAAATTTTCACAAAAATGTTAGACTCGATGATATCTAGCCCTCCTTCTAGCACCAAATGTGCGAACCCTTTTCCTAGTACTTGCAAAACAACATGAGTAAATGAGTTAAACAAGGATTTGCAAGCTAAAACAAGGATTCCCCATTAAATCCATTTGCAAGTTTAAAATAGGAAAGAAAATGATGAAGAACACAATACAAAAGATAAAACTAGATTTAATCCTAATTTAAATAGAAAACATATGATCCCATGGGGGAATTGGTGCCAATTTGATGTGAAAATTGGCCCTTTCCCAATTCCTATGATGAAATCTTGATGTGTTGAAAATGATATTGATCCACTTTGATGAAAGATGAGAGCTCCAAGCCAAATCTGCAAAAATCCTAACTAAGAACTCAATGATGGATGGAAATGGCTAAGTATTTTAGCATGGTAACTTTGCAATGTTTGTGGATGATCAAATGAGGAGAGGAGCTCTTCATTTATAGGATTTCAAGATGGATGAAAGTCCAAATTTGAGCAATGTGGGACTAACATTCATCCAATGATATGGTGCCACTTGTCAAGCTATGAATGGATGGTGGTTGTGCAATATTTGGGGTTTGTGCCAATAAATGCCAATATTTGAAATTCAAATTTGTTGAAATGATATGCAAGAGGGAAGAGAAAATGCAATAAATGCCACTTGGCTCAAGGAAAAGGACATTTAAGAGATCTTAAATGCCTTGTTGGATGTACATGTTGACTTGAAATTTTTGAATTCAAATTGAAAGAATATTCCAAAAGATGCCTTGTGAGGAAAATAGAAATTTAATAAATGAATTAAATCTATTTTCATGTGCAATTTGCATTATCTAGAGGATGTGACATGAGATGAGGTTAAATTAATCAAGGATTAATTAATTTAACAAGAGATTTGATGATGTGACGTATTTGACTTAGATTTATGGATTTATTTAAATCAGATAAGAGAAGAATATGATTAGAGGCTAATTAAATAAGGATTTTGATTTATTTAATTAAAAGAGATGGTGTTAGATTAAATCAAATAAGGTTTTAATTTATTTAATTTAATGGATAGACTTTAGATATTTAATCAAATAAATTGATTATTTAATTAAATAGGGATAATTAGATCAGATGGATTGATTTAATTAACAAAAGAGGTTGACTTGATTAGATAAAATGATTTATTTAATTAAGAGACGAATATTGATGAATTTAATCAGATAGGGGAATTTGATTAAATGGTTAGACTAGAGGATTATTCAGGAATAAACGATGTTAGTAAGTTAGGATCAGATGCACGATGCCAATCAGTATATTTTACGTGTCTACAACAAGTATTTCATTAATTAAAAGAAAATTAGAGTCGTTCTCTTTACCTGATGGGTCCACATCACGTTCCTGAACTTTTGTTATAGACTCATGCTCAACATGTTGAACACCCTCTAAATCTTGATCTGTAATTGAAACATGGAAGGTTACATTAATTAATACACCAATTGAAATTAAATATGTTTAAGAGAACATAAGGGTGGTCCTCTTTACCTGATGGGGCCACATCATGTTCTTGATCTTCTCTAGCCTGATCATGGTCAACACATTGATCATGCTCTACATGCTCAAAATGTGAAACATGAAAGGTTACATTAATTAATACACCAATTGCAATTAAATATGTTTAAAATAACTTTAGAGTGGTCCTCTTTACCTAATGGGGCCACATCATATTTTTGATCTTCTCTAGCTTGATCATGCTCAACATGTTGATCACGCTCTACATGCTCTAAAGTACCAGGATACACACCATGACCTTCATCCACACGTTGTGCTCCACCCTCACCAGGCTGCATTCCAATGTCATGTGTAGTATTATCATTGCTTGAATGTTTAAAACAAATAGGCATGTAATTACTTTATGGTGGAAATTAATATTGAATAGATTGCACAAGTATTAAATTTTAAATAAACTTTATTGAGTTTATTTACCTGCATGTCGGATGCAATGGAAGATTGTGTTTGCCTAGTCAAGACTCTTAGGCATTCATCCACGGCTCCATAGCCTTGCTAGAAGCCAATCTTCAGGTCCTCTTCTGTGGGAACTCTGTTGAATTCAAAGCCCTATATTTTTGCATAAGATCATAAATTTTGCTTCTATGGTGTGATAAAACCAAAATTGTTTTCAATTTATTATAATTTGGATGCAATATTTTATTTATTGATACTTACAATTTGTGCGGCTAATTTCATATAACCACCAGAGCCAAGTTTGTGTTTCCCGTGCTTTTCTAGTCTTGCCTTTGTTGCCTTCGATGTGTCGGGCAGCCTATGAAAAGTTTGAAAGACATTAGATTATGTAAAAAGAAAGAGTAATTAGTATATAATTACATTGTTGATAGTATCACACATAGCAACATTAATCATTTGGGGAAAAAATCGACAAACCAAAAGTTCAGGATTTTTTCAAAAAATCTGGAAAAAATTGGGAAAATTTTGGATTTACAAAAATACACAAAAATTTACACAAAAATTTAAAGAAAAACAGTTAGAAACTACTTTTTTTTAAAAAATTAATGGCATTTCCATGGCATACAGACATTGAGAGCAAATAAAATACAGAGTTCAATCCATGAATTATAGAAAATGGATTTTTGTTGGTTATATTCATATCGCTGATTACATTGCACAAAACATACTACAACTACATAAATATCAGATGGTGACAATTGTCTATGCTACCACATTTTTCATACATGTCTACCAAAGAATTTTATCTGCCTTGCTGCTATGGCTAAAAGCCTAAAATAGGTGCTTTTGAACAAGTTATGGATGCTTGAAAAAATCTATCAAAAGCATAATAGTAAGCAATAGCATAGACAAAGGTGAACTATTTCAAAAAAATCACCTCAAAGAAATGTAGTCTCATGGTGATGGAATAAGCAATCCATAGCAATTTTTTCTTGTCATGGAGTCGTTATGGCATTCCATCCACCATGAGACCACATTTTTTGAAGCATTTTTCAAATAGTTCACTACCTTTTCCCTTCTTTCCACCACATTTTTCATACATGTCTACCAAAGCATTTTATCAAACAGTTCAATGCCTTCATGCTATAGCTAAAAAGTAAAAACCTCAAACAGGTGCTTTCGAACAAGCTATGGATGCTTGAAAAAAATCTACCAAAGCATAATAGTAAGCAATAACATAGACAAGGGAGTGAATTGTTTGAAAAAATGCCTAAAAGAAATGCAGTCTCATGGTGATGGAATGCCATGACAATCCATAGCAATTTTTCTTATCATTGCATTAAGATCATGGCATTTCATCACCATGAGACTACATTTCTTTGAACATTTTCAGCGGTTCATTGCCTTGTTTTTAATACTCTTTGCGTTTTTTTCATACATGTCTACAAAGCATTTTATCAGGTTCATTGCCTTGCTATGCTTTATGGCCACAAAAGCCTAAAATAGGTGCTTTCGAACAAACTGGATGCTTGAAAAAATATATCAAAGCATAATGGTAAGCAACAAACCAGTCTCATGGTTTTTTGGCGAAAATCAGCTCAATTTTGATATTCACATTTTTTGTAGATTTTAAACACATTTTTTTGGTGATTTTGAAGTTTGAAACGGAAAAAATTATTGACCAAAAAGTCAATGATTTTTTAAAAAATTCAGGGAAAAAATCGTCCAGCCTGCCATTTTTTTAAAAAAATCGCGATTAATCGAGATTTTTTGTAGATTTATGCTTCTATATCACATACCTTCCTTGGCTCGATGGTGTCTTTCCTTTTTTATTTTCCAGCCTTCTCGCTTTCCATGGACACGGTCCTTCCACTCCCTCTCAGGATCATGGGGATGCTGTTGCCTTTTTGTTCTTCTCCTAAATGTGACCTATATTGGTCCCTCACATACTTTAGATAGTACCAATAATTGCAAGGACCTTTGTTAGGTTGAATGTTTATCACCGAACAACACAACTAAATAGTTAATGAGCTCATCTTTTAAATCTTGATTTTGGGCATTCCACCATGTACGTATGGTGGGCCCGAAGAGCTCCAATGTAATATCACTTAGATGTTTATAAAAAACATCATTTCCTACAAAATTATCATGGGATCAATAGTCTAAAAAGAGAGATCAATAAGTAAATTTCAATTGGATTATATAGAATAATAATTAAAACATTTTAAAGTACCTAGGACCTTCTCCATCTTTATGGGAATGAAATCCTTAGTCACCTCAAGTGTGACCGGAAATGTTCCCATACTAGTAATACGGGAAGATTCAGGAAATGTTGCTAAAACATCACCAGTACTAGTGGCCTCTGCATCCCCAGGTATATGTCCTGACGCATGTTCTGGTATGTGTTTGCTGCCAGAGGGTGCATTAACAGATGCCTACATGGTATGTGTTGCCGACATTTCAGATGACAATATAGGCACGGATGATGGGATCAGATGATGTGATGTATGCGTAGGAAGACCAAGATGGACACTTGTACCAACCCTTACTCCTCAGGTAGCACTTGCAATACCCCGATCATGGCCAGGAGCATCATGAGGAGGCAAATAACCCTGTAAAAACAACACATATTTTAGTTCATGACATAAAAGAGTACAAAATATAAAACCATGAATGAACTTATGTTATAATTAAAGACCTCATGACAGCTTACTTGCAAGTTTTGTAATCTCTCAGTCAATACTTTAAACCTCTCTCTTATCTCATCTATTTGAGGCACTATGAACATCAACTTTGTCATTTTTTCATTGCATTTTTTTTGGAGGTTCTTTATCGTATCAAGAGGGTTTGCTGAATAAGCGATGTCATCATCACAAAATATTGATTGCACCTCACTATGGATGCTCTCCTCTACTGCTGGTGCCTTTCCCCGATCAGTTGACTGCAACAAGAATATTAAAATTATTATCAAAATTAACCCAAAAAACTTATGAAAAAAACATAATAATAAAACATTTTGCTCATATCTAAATTGGACAATTACAATGAGGTAAACCTATCAGGTACAAGCACCTAAAGATACATCGTGATCTGTGCTCTGGGCCAGAGCCTTCTCTATATGATCAATGTCCCCTTGTGACAAAAATTAAATATAAAAAAACATTACCGAAATGAAACCAATGGACTTATGAAAAAAAGCATAAGAATAAAATGGTATATTGGAGTCATTAATTGGAGGTTGGGTAAAATGGTACATAGTACATACGACCCCCATAGTAACTATGTTTGTAACTAAGCAATTCAAATTGTAATCAATTAGCAACTCTTCCCCTGCAGTTATTGATTTTATTGTACATACGAATACACGGTTTCCCTCGCATGCCTCGAATATGCAAT